>JBBPQV010001065.1:0-12834 GCA_038092675.1 Boletus rufocinnamomeus | reverse complement strand
CCCTCCCCGGGCGCGCGCCACGCATCGCAACAACATGCCCCGGGGGCCACAAGCAAGCACAGGGGCGGGTTGATAGTGTATTGCAATAAAAGCAGTGGTGCACGAAGGCAGGAGGGCAGAGCATTGCAATAAAAATGGCGGGCACAAAGGCAGGAGGGGTAAGCATTGCAATGAAAATGGCGGGGGACATGAGGAAGCACAAGGGTGGGTTGTCAGTGTGTTGCAATGCATTGCAATAAATTGGTGGGGGGGCACAAGGAGTACTTGTGGCAATAAATGGCAGGGCATGAAGGGAGGGGTAAGCATTGCAATAAAATGGCAGGGGGCACGAGGAAGAACGAGAGTGGGTTGACAGTGTGTTGCAATAAAATGGCAGGGCACGAAGGCAGGAGGGGTAAGCATTGCAATATAAAACGGTGGGGCACGAAGGCAGGAGGGGTAAATGTTGCAATAAAATGGTGGGGGGACACGAGGGGTACTTGTTGCAACAAAACGGTGGGGCATGAAGGCAGGGGTAAGCATTGCAATAAAATGGTGGGGGACACAAGGAAGAACGAGGATGCATGTTGCAATAAAACGGTGGGGCATGAAGGTGGGAGGGGTAAATGTTGCAATAAAATGGTGGGGGGACACGAGGGGTACTTGTTACAATAAAACGGTGGGGCATGAAGGCAGGGGTAAGCGTTGCAATAAAATGGCGGGGGGCACAAGGAGATACGAGGGTGGGTTGATGGTGTATTGCAATAAAACGGCGGGGCACGAAGTGATGCAAGGACTTCTCATGAGTTGCAATAAGGTACTACTGGATGGGTTGCAATAGTTAGAGAGGTGGGATGCAATTGGGAGCGAGATTGTATGTATTGCAACGAGGAGGCGAAATGGCTATGGAGTGAAGTACAGTCAGGTTTGCAACGCAAAGGGCAACAATGACAGGTATCTATGCAACAAGCCTCCAGGATGTGGTGAGTTCCTAACATCTTCATGACGTTCCAGAGTGCTGTGGAGGTGGCCTTGTATGGCCGTTTCGCTGTCCGGATCACTCAGCTACCACAGTACCCAGTGGGTAATCCACGGGTGTACCCACCATGGGTACAGACCTGTGGTACCCCTGACGTGGGTATGTACCCATGATGAAGGGTATGGGTAAGACACAGGTACGGGTGCGGGTCAGCGCTCTGATACCTGTGGGTTTACCCGTGCAGTTCCCTAACTGAACAAATCACACCTAATCCATTATGCATTGCTTTTGTGTGTCTGTGTGGCGTGCCCATATTGGGTGTTGCCACGGATGTGGCCTGCTGCGTGTTATTATTAGTGGTGCTCAGACTGGCTATTATGTGGCTATTCTCAGAATCTATAACATGTTTAGACCAGCAGCATCAGCAAACCAACCCTCCACCTGGCCAGAGCTGGCCAGATTTCTCCAGCAAGGTTCCCAACTGGCTAGAGCTGGACAGAAAATGCGAAAAAAATTCTGCCTATAAACTGGGCTTGAAATTTTTACCATATAATTTTAGCATTAAATCTATGCTTTTGACACCACTGCCCTGACAATTTTAGATAAACTACTCACACAACAAACAAAAACTTATTGTGGGAAAAGGGCTGTTTTGCTGATGTAAGAATATGCGCACAGACCAAGTGAAAAGGAAGAGGACTATGTGGTAATTAGATGTGAACATCACAAGAAATGGAAGAGATGTGACGGTCATTAAAATAAAAAGAAAGAAACAACATGTTCGCCTACATAAATCGGTAAGTATGGAAATGGGTATATACATGCCTTCTGTGATAAGGAAAAGGGAGGAGGACATGCATATGGCACGGCATGTCACTGTGATGACAATGAAGAGGTGAAAGGAGTGAAGAGGTGAAGGTAAAGAAAAGAAAAGAAAAGAGAAAAATACAATCCCTGACATGACTCGTCGAGCACATACACAGCACAACCAGGTTGCTCCTTGTGGACAAACCTACAGACAAGTTAGTTTGGAATACCAGAGAAAAAATATTGTGACATAACTTATATATTCAGCATCTAGTGCCTTCAAGTCCCTCATGAATGTTTGAACATTCACTCTGTAACAACCAACCACCAAGCAAACCTTAACTTTACAGTTTACAGTTGATTACATAATAATTTCACATCGACAGTGCTCGTTTGTAGATCATCCAAGTCGATTCATCCGATCATCGGGCCTGGACGTTTGCTGTGTTGGAGTTAGCAAGCGCTATCGCGGCCCGACTCGGAGCGACTCGTATCGCTAACAGGAACCGGTATCCTTTTGTCTTCGTTACTTACAATCAGTTTTACACTTTGTTCTCGCTGACGTCCTTGTCAGCTTTGTTACTTTAGTCTCACTTACCTTGTTTCGTAGGTGCTTGTGCCTCGACGGCCCAAGCACACTGAACCATGTCTCGTTATTATACTTGCCATTGTCCTCGTTTGTTTATTAGGACTCGTGTCGTGGACGATCACCTCAGTCCGTTGCCTTACTCCGTGCGACGACTGAGGTGAGTTGATTCTCATATATATTTACCTACTCGAACTAACACTACTTGTAGTATTCTGTCTCTCGATAGGTAAATCATATAGTCCGTTGCCTTACTCCGTGCGACGACTGAGTATTCTGTCTCTCGATAGACGTCGCACACCGCCCGTTTAGGCTTTTACCTTTGACCTTCACCTTGACCTCTCGAGTACCCCTCGAACGAGTCTTCGTGCTACTCTCGAGTGCATGCTACTTCTAGTCGGATATTAACTACATCTGTCTCGAAGCCTTGTTACTGCTGCCTTCGCGACGATCCTCAGAACCACTGATCGCTGACCTTCGGATCTAGCCGATCCTCGTCGTGCTTCCTTGAACCTTTGTCTCAATGAAGCCTACGCTTGTCCCTACCCGGGCCAAGCGTAACAAAAGACTAAGATTGACCTGATCGCGCTACCATTGTTGTAGTCGCCCACCATTTCCCATCAAAGACCTACAGTGAACCCTAGCTGGGCTACCCCACGCCAGCCTCCCCCAGCCCCCGCTTCCGAGTCTTACAACCGAATCCTCCAGCGAGGACTCAAATACGGATTCCGCTATGCCCCTCTAGGATCCGCCCTCATCAAGAAACTCACCTCCGCCACCGAACTAGCTATTGCCACCGAGAAGGCGAAACCCAAGACCATACTCCCCCCGAATTCTCGGAATACTCAAAAGTCTTTGACAAGGAATCCACCAACCACATACCCCCTACCTGCCCATATGACCACGAGATCAACCTCGACGAATCCTTTACCCCGAAGATTGGGAAACTCTATCCCCTATCCCCTGAAGAACAGTGTAAGGAACTCAGGTTCCTTAGGTTCGTATCATGTCGGATCTGGCTTGGTGTCCACCCTATCTGCTTCCTAACTATCCCAACCACTCATCTGGACACCAGTCCTATCTGCAATGCCTTAGGATTAGTTGTTTCATTTCCAGACACTTTATTTTCAGTTTTATTAATATTCTTTCTCACTTCAGCCACTAATACTATTTTATTTTTGGTATTTTCTTAGATAGAAGAGTCTGGGTTATAGCCTGGACTATAAAATCTTGTATTCGGACTTAGAATACATCTTTCTGCCACTCAGGTTGACTGATCACCTTCTCGTCTCACTTGGCCCTCGTCCTTGGCCTTTCGTCTCATATTCGGCCCTCGTCCTAGGCCTTTCTATTCGTTTCCAGTCCTCGTCCTTGACTGGAATTTCACTGTCCTACAGTCTCATCTCACACTCCTTCCGGATTCAGCCAGATTTGTCAGCCTCGCTGCGGTCAGTCGCACTAACCCTTCTCATCACAGCCCTACCATACAACCCCCTTGGGACAAGCACAAAACTCGCCCTCGCACCCTCATCATCATCTTTACAACGGACCGCCACCGAAGCCTTCCTTGATGAAAATCTTCGAAGTGGGAAAATCCGCCCGTCTAAATCCCCACAAGCTGCCCCATTCTTCTTTGTAAAGAAGAAAGACGGTGGACTTCGCCCCTGTCAGGACTATCGTTACCTCAACGAACACACTGTCTGTGACACCTACCCACTCCCCCTGATCTCTGACCTTGTAGACAAGGTGAAGGATGCAAAAGTCTTCACCAAGTTCAATGTACGATGGGGGTACAACAATGTACACATCAAGGAAGGCCATCAATGGAAGGCAGCCTTCGTCACCCACAAAGGCCTCTTTGAACCAACCGTGATGTTCTTTGGTCTTACCAACTCCCCGGCCACCTTTCAAAGGTTCATGAACGACTCCTTCCGGGAGATGATCGCTGAGGGATGGCTGGTCATTTACATGGACGACCTCCTTATCTTCTCCCCAGACAAGAAGACCCATGAAGAACGAACCAAGCGAGTCTTGGAACGCATGGCCGAGCTCGACCTACACCTGAAACTAGAAAAATGCAACTTCACCGTCAAAGAGGTAGAATACCTCGGAATGATCGTCCGACCAGGACAAGTAGCCATGGACCTGGTAAAACTAGATGGGATTGCCACCTGGCCAACCCCTCAGAAGGTTAAGGACGTTTGCTCCTTCTTAGGGTTCGCAAACTTCTACCGACGATTCATCCCCAATTACTCCGACGTAGCCCGACCCCTCATTGACCTCACTAAGAAAAACCTTGCCTGGAACTGGACCCCCAATTGTCAAACCGCCTTCGAACAATTGAAATCCTTATTCCTTGCAAAACCCATTCTACAAATGCCCGACCTCTCCGCCCCCTTCGCCATAGCCACAGACGCCTCTAAGTTCGCCTCTGGGGCTATCCTTCTCCAAACCGACACCAACAGGGATTGGCACCCATGTTCCTACCTCTCCCAATCGTTCTCCCCGGCGGAACGAAACTACGACATCTATGATTGCGAATTACTCGCTATCATCCACACCTTAAAATCCTGGAGACATTACCTCCAGGGATCCCGATTCCCTGTCCAGGTCTTCACCGACCACAAAAATCTCACCTACTTCCACAAACCACAAGACCTCAACCGACGACAAGCCAGATGGCTCCTCAACCTTGCAGACTTTGACCTGAAAATGATCCATGTCCCCGGATCCCACCTCGCCGGCCCTGACGCCCTATCCTGGTGAACCGACCTCCTACCTCCTTCTGACCTCGACAACGAAGGTGTCACCCTCCTTCCACCAAGTATATTCACCTGTGTCATTGACGCCACCCTGCACAACAAAATCTCCTCCGCATCCACTGGCGATCCCCTTGTGCTCAATTTCCTCCAATCTATTAAAGATGAAATCCCCCTCCCTTTCCGCTCCCGCCTTTCCGATTGGAACTGCATTGATGGCATCCTCACCTACCAAGGACATGTCTACATTCCCCCCACCGGCACCCTACGCCATGACATCGTTGCCTCTTGCCATGATCACGCCACCGCTGGACACCCTGGTTATCTTAAAACATGGCAGCTCGTCTCCTCCCAATACTGGTGGCCTGGCTTGGCCATCTTCATCCGCCACTACATCACTGGCTGCGCTCTCTGTCAACAGAACAAAGCCAACACTCACCCTACCAGCCCCCCCTTGACCCCTATCTCCTCCTCCGCCACCCACCCCTTCCAACAAATCTCGTGTGATCTCATCACCGACCTTCCCCTATCGGACAGTTTCGATACCTTATTGGTTGTGGTGGACCACGGCCTTACAAAGGGGGTAATACTTTGTCCAACCAAGAAAACCATCACCGCCAAAGGAATTGCAGCCCTCTTTTTCCACAAAGTATACCTTAGATTCGGACTCTTCGACAAGGTGATCTCTGATCACGGACCCCAATTCACTTCCTCCTTCGCAAGAGAAATGGGGAAACTCCTCAAATACAGTATGACCTTTCCCTTTCTACCGCCTACCATCCCCAAACTGATGGGGAAACCGAATGAGTCAACCAAGAGGTTGAAACCTACCTTCAAATATTCTGCAGCAACGACCCCTCTTCCTGGTCCCAGAATATCTCTCATGCCGAATTCGCGCACAATCACCGACCCCATTCCATCACCAATCAATCCCCATTCTTCTTAATGATGGGATATGAACCCCACTCTCTTCCCACAGTCATCCTGGAATCCCCCCTTCCCGCAGTCGAATCACGGATCAAAAGCCTAAAAGAGGCACGGAACGAAGCCCTCGCCGCCCACGACCTAGCAAGGCAAGTCATGGCCTCTAGATCCAAGCGCACGTTCTCCCCCTTTTCCAAAGGAGATAAAGTGTGGCTCGAGGCACGAAACCTTAAGCGATTACTTCCGAACCCCAAATTCGCCCCGAAACAGGAAGGACCCTTCACCATCACCAAAGTCCTTTCCCCATTAACCTACCAACTACGCCTTCCCGTTGCCTGGAAAATCCACCCGGTGTTCCACGCCTCCCTACTGACCCCATACCATGAGAACGCAACTCATGGAAAGAACTTCCCCGCTCCGCCTCCTGATCTCATCGCTGGAGAAGAGGAATACGAAATAGAAAGGATCATACGGCATAAAGGAATGCCACCATGGCGCTCCTACCTTGTCCAGTGGAAAGGATATTCCACCGAAGATGACTCCTGGGTTCCCGAAAAGGAATTTAAAAACACCCCCAACATCCTCGCCGACTATAAAAGGTCAAACCGCCTCTCCCGCTAAACCCCAATAACCACCATGGCCATTGAACTTAACCACTCCCCGCCTTCTCCTTCCATCTCGACCGTTTCCTCAGTACCACCCTCCACCATCGACCCTGCTGTCTTCAACATCATAAACGACATCTCCACTCCCTCCTCCCAACAAGCCTCCCCGGGCTGGGGAACCATGAACGCTAGACCCTGGTCTCCCCCTTTTACCCCCATCTCGATTGCTACCATCAACGCCACCATACCCTCCGTTACCATCCCTCTATATGACCAACGACTTCATGATGACTTCCCTTCCGCCTCGGACATCACCAATTTAAATTCTTACCTACTCGATCCCCGTCTTTCCCTTCCCATCGAAAGTTATTTAGACATTGGTTCCCCCCTCTACGCCCTCTACCGATCCTACCACCAAGTGTGTCGCCTCTGCACCATCACCCAAAACTTCTCTTCCCACGCCGAATCCGCCCTTGCTTCTCACGTCGTCGAACATATCCGCCAAGACCTCGAAGCCGCCCACTTCATTGCCTTTTACCAGCTTGGCATGCTCAAGTTCCTCGAAGATGTCAATCGTTACCTCAGAGAGATCGCCGAAACCCATGATAACCTCCCCGTGGTCCCTCAGATCCCACCAGTGCCTACCACCCCCTCTACACCATCTGCATCCTCTTCCCCCATTGGAACCGAAGAGGAAATCATCCTCCAGAGAGTCGAAGCCATGTGGACTGGGTTTGATGGACGAACCCCTCTCCCTCCATCTCACCCAAGATACCATGAGACGTGCCTCCAATGTCATCAGCTGGGCCATCATCGCGCCGGATGCCTATACTACCAATGCCCATCTTGTCTACGATGGGCCCCCGGTCATCCCCAATACGGGTGTCCCCTTCGTCGCCCTCCCCTAATACCGTCTCCATCCACATCCACCTCATCCTCCAATCATATCGCCCAATCCAACGACTCCTCTCCTTCCTCCTTCCGTCGCCTCCAACCCCTCCAACATTCCACTCGCCGTGTTACCACCCAACCACACGGTCCTTACATCCGTAGGCGCTCCCCTACTCCCATCCCCGACAATTCCTACGATGTCTTCAACGATGAAGCAATCGGCAACATGACTGGATCCCCTGCTGGAGGATTCGCTCACCTCGAGTAGAAGGTGAACTGTAGTTTCATCGGAGATTCAACACTAGTGAGGGGGGTAATGTTACGTTTTCTTTCTTCCTTCTTCTCTTTCGCCCCTATGTTCTTCTTTCGGGACATCCCCTATAACCTTTCTTGGATGTCCCCACTTATCTAACAACGGCTCTCCATCTGATCCATCAGCCACTGGGTTGTTCTAGCCCCACCCGGTTCCACCATTTCCAATACTTCTATCCCTGCTCCGCAGGTTTCCCAAACATTCTCCATTATTCTGCAAGAACCTTCTATTCAATTCTTCCACGTTCTTGCTTGTACTTTAGAACACTCCGGATTGTTCTTTCTTGCTTTCTAATCACTTATTCATTGCCAAGGCTAGGCAGTATATAAACCCTCATGTTGTTGCATACCGATTCTTTAATCTTAGTCTGCTTCGACCACCTTGACTATTAGCTCTACATGTGTGGAGTTAATCCCTTGAACCTTCAACCTTCGCCTTGACCTCTCGAGTACCCCTCGAACGAGTCTTCGTGCTACTCTCGAGTGCACGCTACTTCTAGTCAGATATTAACTACATCCGTCTCAAAGCCTTGTTACTGCTGCCTTCGTGACGATCCTCAGAACCACTGATCGCCGACCTTCGGATCTAGCTGATCCTCGTCGTGCTTCCTTGAACCTTCGTCTCAATGAAGCCTACGCTCATCCCTACCCGGGCCAAGCGTAACAATATCATGGTAGGCCAGCTTGTATGCATGTGTCCTTTACTGACTAATACATCACTCATCCCCAGTGGAAACTGGTTATGTCCAATAGTCTATTAGTGTCCGAGTATGGTCATACCTGTTTTTTTTAGTTGAGTCTGAATATACATATAGGAATGGGCATGGACAGACTTTACTGATAAAATGGACATTTAATGCATGTCGCAATCTAGCTATTTGTGGTGTGATATGTTTTTGGGTGTTGACGCCTAAGCCACATGATGACAGCATATTGATATGTTTACACTTGATAAGGATGGAGATGGTACAATATGCTATCTTATGCTACTGTATGATTGTCATACATACACTGACATAAGAGCACAGACAATTTCTCGAACATGGTAGCATACAGTAACATAATATGGCATGTGATAAATGCAGACAGGTGCAGTTCACAGCAGAATGCTGCAGACAATGGATTGCAGACAATTGCATAAAACAGCATGTAACAAATACAGACAGGTGCAGTTCACAGCAGAATATGAAACATCACAGTATCGCAGACCATAGCATAAAACAGCAGGAAGGCAACAGAAACGGATGCGAACAACATGAACAGCAAGCAGCATGATGAAAGGCAGATGACATCATTGCGGGCGAAAAAAGCATTGAACTTGATGTGTATGAATTGAAGCAACATAGGACTGGGTGAGCATGACCTAGAAAAAGAGATTCAATGTGATAAATCTGACAAATAGTATGCATGTACAACCCTGTACTTTCCACTACTGTATGTTGTTGGGGCTTTCTTGGACCCATGAGGTTTCTGGGTACTTTGTTTGTGTTTCCCAACTGTCTTGGACGTGTTTGATGTAGCTGTAGGTACGTCTTTGTTGTTTGATACCATACTGGTGTCCTTTGTGTTGTTGACCTCTTGCGTTGCTGTTGGCATGGAAGGGGCAGCACAACTCAGAATCTTGAGTTTGAATCCAGTTTTTGACAGCATAGCCCTTACAAATGTGTTAGTTTAATGATTTCAGACAATTATGTTCACTTACACTGGGTTTACAACAGTTGAAGACGCAGGAGCAACACTTACAGTAAGGGGACGGGGGCGATAGTCGGCAAAGATGGCAGGGGAACAACATTTGGAGAAGACATAGGAGTGGCAGTCGGGTCAACAGCAGGAATGACAGCAGGAGCGATAGCAGGGGTGACAGCCAGGACAACAGTGGGGGCGACAACCAGAATAACTGCAGGAACAACAGCAGAGCCCACAACAGGAACAACAGCCCCATTGACAGTCGGAGTGACAGGAGGGACGACAGTGGAAACAACAGGAACTTGAATGACAGTGGAAACAACGGGGGGATGACAGCAGGAGCAATAGGGGGAATGATAGCGGGAGCAACAGGTGTTACAACCCTGTAACAAATGACACCAACGAGTGTCTAGTTCCTAGCACCAAGCTTCCGATCAGCGGAAGGTTCAATGTACGACTAGTCCCACCGTGACTAGCGTCGAGTGTATACTCTCCTGAGGACGAAGAGTACGATGAGGAGAGGAATGCGAGACCAGTGGCGAGAGAAGCGAGCCAGCTGGGAACCAGAACACACGGTAGATTGTGTAGGTTAAAGTTAGAGAGTAGTTTACAGCGGAGAGCGAATATATATACTGCCTGAAGGCTTTAGGGCAGGTGAGGCTTAAATAGGAAATGGAGCGTTAGGGGAGGCACTATCGTGTGGATGATGTAAGAAACGCGTCGCGTATAAAAGGCACGTGACGTAAAGGGGCAGTGTCCTCGGGAAGGATAGGAACGGAAGAAATAGGAATGGAAGAAATCGGATCAAAAGAAGGCAGTGCCCTCGGGAGGAAACGGAAGAGGTTCGAAGTCCGCGAAGGCGTCGTCCGATAACTCATACTCTCGTAGAGATGAGATGATGTCGTCCCATAGGGAAGACTCTGGGTAGTCGAGCGACAAAGACGAAGGAGAAAATGAAGGGGGGGTATTACCACCTGTAACAACAGGGGGGACAATAGCAGGAGCAACAGTTGAAGACTGCAGGGGCCCATGAAGATCATTGTCATTGTAGAATTGATCTGGCGATTGACTGTGATTAAAAGTAAATGGAGTGCCACTGACAGTGGAGGCATTGTCTCTTGCACTGGCCCGACTAGTGTCCAAGTTGGTTGTATCAACTACATGTGTGTTGTTAGAATATCGTAATGAAAGTGAAGAACACTTACCTTTTATTTTTTTCCTACCTCCCTCAGGCATTGACCGCTTTGTCTTTTGTTTGCTGTTAGCAGTGGAGACCATCTCTGTCTCCTGACCTGTTGCCTCAGGCTCCTCTTCAGTTTTTATCAACTTGTTACCACTGGCAAACTATTTGCCATCCTCATTCAGATTATTCCTCACCAAACTAGGATAATCAGTAGCATATAAGTAATCTAACTTCCATCCATTGTGACTGAGCTTGAATATTGGGAATGACTTCTCTATCATCACATGAAAGAGCTCTTGTGTGGACGTGCATATCTTGCTCCATGATTTCGGTGCCAGCCCTTTGTTGACCAAGTCAATTCCACCTGCACGCAATGCCTTCCAGATTGCCTTGATTGTGTCCTTGGACACCATAATGCCATTTGCATCCTCAAGGTAAGTGAGCTTCCAGTTTGTCTCCACATGTGCTTGAGGTGAGTTCATCCACTGGTTGTATTGTGTTTGCATCCAGAAATGTAGACTTGGGTAGGCTGAGCCAGTGGGGTTGTCCTGAGCAGGAGAGGGTAGGCTGGGTGGATCACCTCTGCAGTCTAATGGGAAGCGACCCTGCAGAGAGGCCGTGAGCTGATCGTAAAGTATCCTAGACAAAAGGTACTAATCAGTAGTTCCATCAATACAAGTTGTGTGGCACTTACTTTATGGTGTCTCTCTCCAACATAACCTTGGATAATTGGAGTTCCAACTGGTTATAATGCTGTTGAAGGATGCCCACCTGCTGGGTAGTGGTGGTATCCTGCGTGTATGTGGCCTGAAAAATAACAATGAGTGTTACGTTAGACTCGGGTAGAGCCGAACGTAGGCTTTCAGAAGTTCGAAGGTTCAACGATCTGGGGAAATAGACGGACGTAATTAATGTCTGGCTAATCTCAGCGTGCTTCTCAGAAGCTGCACGAGGGCTTGTTCAAGGAGTACTCGAGAGGTCAAGGTTCAGTGGTTCAGTGGTTCAGTGGTATCCGCTCCACACGTGCAGAGGGATGTTCAAGGGAGGAGAAAGCAGAGTAAGATTGGAGGTCTAGCATGGTGCGATATGGATTTATATACGGAGACTAGCCTGGGCGATGGGGAAGTATAGAAATCAAGAAAGGATATAGTTTGTGGACAAATACAACTGCGGAATCCGATGGAGAGAAGGAAAGGAGTTCCGCATATAAAAGGGGAAGGGTGGAAACCGGATGTCCGGGATGGAAAGGGAAGTCCAAGCGGGGCTAGAACAGCCTGGAGGCCCGTGAGACGAGGAGACGTACTCGGCAATGGTTAACATAAGGGCGACGAGAGGAGCCTCAATGATAAAGAGGAGATGTGTTACGGTTTTACCCGTAACAATGGTACTCCAACCAGGGACGCTACTCTTCAAGAGTTCTTGAAGACGGGGATCAAGTCGAGGTCGTTGTCTTGGTCGTTGACGACGATGATAAGTCGGCGTCTAGGACGACGTTGACGTCGACGGTATGTCGATGAGGACGACGACGACGAGAAGGATAGCGAGGAAGCAAGTGTACGATGACCACCTGGTCAAAGGAACCGAATTGTCCACCAAGAGCTCTGAGGAGCAGAGAACCCAGGGTATGAATGAGTAGAATTTGGTTAGAGATAAGTACAAGCGCAGCTCGAACTTATATACTGATACAGTGGTTTAGGGCCGGTCTAACCAAATATAGTAAGAGAGATCTAGGGTAGGTCAAACCGTGTCCGAGACGCGTCGCGTCGCGTGTCACATGATGCGAGGGAGAAACCGGAACGGGTATAATAGGATCAAATGATCGGGTGATCACGGATCGACGTGGCAATGCTCGGGTGAGATAGGATCACGAGGCAGTGTGTCGGAAGATCTAGGATCTGAAGGCTAAGCGCACAGCCCAATCGTGAGGAGTTGGATCAGGGGATGATCTGGGGAAACTCCAGGGATAATCCAGTCCTTGTGTAGCACGGAAACGCTACGTCCGGGGGAATGTCCAGTCGATAGGTGAGATCCCTTGGAGTCCTTGTGATGAAAGGGAACTCATCGTCCAATGGGTGAATGTCCAGTCTGAAGCAAGAGCCCATCCGAGGCGTAAGGCCGGGGAT
>JBBPQV010001064.1:0-12838 GCA_038092675.1 Boletus rufocinnamomeus | reverse complement strand
GGCCAACGACCCGTGCCACCCCTGGAAATGCTCGCGAGGTTTGACAATCTTTGCAACGCCAGCACGATGGGTAGGCAATAGGTATCGCTTCTCTATCCTCTTGACATTACTGCATTCCATTGGCTTTCCGTTGAGTCGCTGACTTGCAGGCGTCTCCATTGTTCTTAACAGCGAAATATACCGTGCCACCTTCGTAAGATCAGAAGGACTCTCTTCTGATCTCGAAAATTGTAGGTTTGGTTTGGGCACGTCTCCTTGACAATCTACTCGCAGACTTTTATGAAAAGCTGTGACAAGAGTCCGCGGCGCCGCGCTACACGGAATGCAAGTTCCATCAGCTTATAGTAGGAATCCCGTATTAGTTCGTCCGAGGTGGTAACTTGGACGAGACCAAGGGGGAACATTTGAAGACACGCAGCAAAGAGGAATTCAGTGAGCTTATAATGCTTATAACAAGAAAAGTCCGCGAGTTGGCAGAGGAGTTCAAAGCGCACTGGTACTGCCGTATACTACATCTATTTTGCGATCGACTATCCTGACTGAACGGGATGATTTCTGAAAGCTGGATATCGCGTCATCACATGGCTAATTCCGTTCATACTTTAGCATCTACAGAGTCGGACATTGCTATTCAGAAGCTGAAAGAAAAACATGGCATGCTGTTGAATGTCTGCAGTTAACTGTAGAGACCTTTGGCAAGTCCGACTCGGAGTCGGGCCCAGATTAATAATGACGTTGTCGGTGGATTGACTGTCCGAAGAGATCTCGAGCGCAATGTAGGCTTGACAGGTAGGAAAAAGACTAGAAAGACTAAATCAGTAATGGACCGCACTATGAGGGTGTACCCCAAGAGACCGGTCGCAGATGGCAGGACAAGCATCGGCTGCGTTCTACCACGCGATCGGTCGGCGCTAACCAGAGGTAGAGTCGAAGCGTGAGAATCCTGCTGGTGGTGCAAGTCAGCCTCAAACATGTCTTGCCCGAATATCTTTGAAAACATCTTCTCTACCCCAGACATCACCTCCATCTGGTCAGATCGAACACGCACCGCCCACTATCTTCGTTTTGAAGGCTGTCTCGCTCGCGTACAAGGAGATCTCAACATCATTCCCAACGACGCTTCCGTTGAGATCTGTGCATTTTGCGCAGATGTCGACAATATCGATTTCGAAGAGCTCAAGCGAGCCACCGAGAGGATCGGATACCCAGTTTTGGGTCTGGTCCAGCAGATCGTCCGTCGAGTCAATATCAAACAGCCGGGTCTCGGAGAATGGGCTCATTACGGTGCCACGACTCAGGTGACTCTTCCAACCATCAGGTGACGAGAATACATGGCTGGGATTGACTGCGGGTTTGGAACAGGACGTGACAGATACTGCAACTGTCCTTCAGCTGGCGTCGACACTCGAGATCGTCTCCGCATCGCTTCGGGAGATCATCGCGAGCCTTGGTGTGCTCGCAAAGCGCCATGCCGCCACACCCATGGCTGCTCGTAGCAACCTCCAACAGGCTGTACCTATGACACTAGGCTTCAAACTTGCCCGCCTTCTCGCCACCTTCCAACGACACCAGCAACGTCTCGAGCAACTCAAGCCACGGGTCCTCGTGCTCGAGTTCGGGGGTGCAGCTGGTACACTCGCCTCGCTCCCTGCCGACAAAGCGCTGCCATGCCAGGAAGCACTCGCAAAGTGTCTCGGGCTCTCAGTTCCCGAGATCGCTTGGCACACAGAACGCGATCGCATTGCTGAGGTCGGTGGGTTCTTTGCACTCTTGACTGGGACGTGTGCCAAGTTCGCGACGGACGTCAAACTTCTCATGCAAACTGAAGTGGCTGAACTGTCTGAGCCCTTCTATGATCAACGTGGATCATCCTCGACGATGCCACAAAAGCGCAATCCCATCTCGTGTGCCTATATTACTGCCATGGCTACCAGCGTGCGCTCTCATTGCAGTGCGCTGTACGAGGCAATGGTAGCAGACCACGAACGCTCGACGGGACCGTGGGAGATTGAGTGGATTGCGCTACCAGAGATATCCAAGTTGACGTGCGCCACGCTGAAACACACAGCTGATCTTGTGGCTGGCTTGGAAGTGCACCCCGGAACGATGGAGAAGAATTTGGACCTTACGAAAGGTGGGATTGTATCCGAGGCGGTGATGATGGCCCTCGCGAACAAGATGGGACGGCAGGTCGCGCATGATGTTGTGTACGATCTCTGCCGGAGGAGTGCAAACGAAGATGTGCCATTACTTGAGCTTGTGTGTGGGGACGACAAGGTGGCCTCTGCCGGGATAGGGAGAGACGAAATGCGGCAGTTGTGCGAGCCTGCGAATTATCTGGGCCTGTCGACTGCGATGGTTGAGCGCGTCGTCGGAAGTATCCGGTAGGGGGGTGGATCTGTAGCGAGCAGAGATGGATAAGGAGATGCCTAACTAGATTGGACGCGGCGAATGATTCACCCACGGTGTCAGACTTCTTCTATTGCATCCTCCCGACGGCCGTCCTATACGCGGTGGCTTTTGCTGCCAGCACCCGGGACAGTTTGATACAGCATGAGGTGATGGACAAATACATTGACGGAATCCGGTGTCTACCGTGAGCGGGTACTCGATCGTCGGTTGGGAGGGGGCACGTTTTTGCAGAGAGATCGGAGGTGGTTCATGTTGACTCTTCGATCATCGTCCTCGAAGCAACTCCGTAGAGCGCGGCACGTTGCATCGCCAACTACGACCATGCCCCGCCGCTCATCCCCCCGCCTTTAACACCTCTCTCTCTCTTTTTCTTTCCCTCGCCTCCCTCTCTTCCCTCCCACCGCCATGTCTCATATCGTCCCTTTGATCGCATCTCATTTTCTCGGTAGGTCGTCGCCCGCATGAAGATGGTAGCGCTAACGTGCCCCAGGTGTCATTCTCTGTAGTTTGTACGCCCCACTTTGCTTGGTGCTCACAGGACATTTGACCCGCGATAGGTTGTATGGCCTCACGTTGGCGCAAACATGGTACTATTTCCACTCGTTCCCCAAAGACAACTGCCACACAAAGATCCTGGTCAGTCCCACCTTCCCTCGCGTGTTTCTCAAACTCATCGTACACCGCTAGGTTGCATTCCTGAGGTAGATAATTGGTCGAGAAATTCCTTGGTGGAGGCGCTCATCGCACTGCTAGCACTCTTGGCACAGCTCAGATCGTGCTCGTTTCCGCGTCAATATACCAATATACTATCGTTTGGGCTGGGGATATCGTCATGTCTGGTTATGTCACATCGTAAGACTTTTCGCGTGCCTGTGGTTTACGGATTCACATCACGACTTGACACAGGTCGTTCGAGGTGCGTGTATGCGTCTATCCCAGGGCGTCTCTTTGTTGACAGACAAGGATCTTGTCTCCAGGCGTCCATGGGTGTTTCTGTAGGCACTTTCTTCCAGTCTCAATTCTATCTGACGTCGATTTTGGTGTTGGCCAGTCTGTGATCGCATTTGGAGTGCAACTGTCAGTGAAATTCACTCCCTTTTTCTTCCGGGATGATCTTGACGTCATTCCTCACCCCATTAGGACATATGCACATCGTATTTGGAGATGTGAGTCCCCCGCCGAACAACTGAACGCCCACTATTTGATCTCACCTGGCGCTCTAGTGAGTTTTTGTAACCGGCTATTGACTTATCCGATCGTAAGTGGCACACAATCGGGTGCCCCGCGTGCTAAACATCCTGGTCCTTCTAGGTCGTGTTGGCGTTTATTGCACTAGGTCAGTCCTATCCAACTTGTTTGGGCGGATTCAAATGAAACCCGTCTAGGTTTTGGTGGAGGTATGCCTCGTACGACGTCGAGTGCGTATCCATACTCATGATAGCGATGAAGCTATGTTAGCAGAGACGTACGTTGGTGACATCCACCACCTTGTCCGCGATTGACCAACACCTTACCTATAGTGTCAGAACCCCGCAATGGCAGAGCACGCGTGGAAGCAACGTCAGTCGCATCTCATCCTTCCCCGTGCACAGACTCATGGAATCATTTCACCTCACACTCGGACACGTTGGCTTAGCTTTCTGCACTGTTCTTTTATCTCGCTTCGATGGCTTGTGATCTTCTCATCGCCGGCTCGCAAGCGTACTTGTTTCACAAGTCGAGGACAGGGATTGGGCGGTAAGTCTTTGTTCTTGGAGAGGCAGAGTCGCACCAACAGGTTGATTCAGGTTAGGCGGTCTTATCACGAGGCTGACCGTTCTGGTCGTCAACGTCGGCTTATTGACAAGGTACTCTTTCTCATCGTTGCATTAGGAGACTGACCAGATGTTTTCCGTTAGCATCGACGTGACCGTCTTTCTTGTGCTGGTATGGTCCCCTTTTGAAATTTTGTTGATCGCGCTGATGACCCTCTCTAGTTCCTCGTCTGTCCATCCAACGGCGCATTCCTCGTACCCTATATTCTCATGAGCCATTGTCAGTCCCCCGCCTTTTCTCGCTCTAAAGAAGTATTAACGGACGTCTCGCCCAGGTTACCTCAATTCATTCCTGAGTGTGTGAGCACCATCGTCTCCCTCTGTTATAGCCCCGATTCAACACTGATCCTGTGGCTTCTTAGCCTCAACTCACGTCTCCTCCTACGTGAGTTGGTTGAGAATGACGAGGTGCGTCTCTCCTCGGCATCGACGAGAGTTGGGACTGACGTGCCTCCTCCCTATCTCTACCTTCCCCGTGGGTGGGATAGTATGCCTGTCCGAACATCGACGCGAGTTCCGTGGATGGTTTTGGGATAAATCCACCATCCCAAGCGCGCTCGCAATGTCCATCCCTATCTCACTCCCAGGCACCATCTCAATGCCAGGACGACCAGTCCCATTCCCATTCCCAGTCGCAATCGCAGTCGCAATCGCCACCACACACCCCAAGTCCCTGTGGGGTCGACCCGTGCCCGATCATGCTCGTGTCGCGGGTATGAGCGACTTTGATGGTCCTTGACTCGTCCACCCCACTCTGTTGTGATATTTGATTTGATTTTTCGCACAAAAATGTAATAGAATGTTTCGTTTTCGGTGTCCAATTTGTCCCTTTTTTTTGTGATCGTTGTTTGCCATCACACGATGGCTGGCATTCTGAGCTGTGGAAAAAAAAATATGTGGATGGTGGCGCAGCGGTAGGGTGCTCCCCTCTCAAATTTGAATCGTGATAGGGGTGGCCCAACCATGCTTGCCCTGCGGGTATGCCCCTCCGCATCGCTCACCCCGTTGTGACCTTTTCCCCTTTGTAAATGTAGTCGATATTTTGTTTTTACTCGTCCATCCTTTTTTTGGGGGGAGAGGGGGACACATGCAGTTCTGTGCGGTGATCTCGCGGGTTGGCAAATTCGGACAACCCAGACGAGCGATGTCACGACCCGAGTCACTGGATGGGCTGAGATGGTCGCCCAGCGTATGTTGATCACGGGCCCGAGTTCCGTCATGTCATTAGACTGACGCAAAAAAGGGGGAAGCTGGTGTTTCCGGGAATCGTCGTCCGCACGACGCGCTGTGCACTTGGCTGTCAATTCTTTTGAACGTGGGCGTTGGGGCAGCGGTTGGACTCGAATAGGTTGGGTTTCGACAAGTCGATCTGACAACTGATTCTCTTGTGCCGTTCCACACCGCGAGACAGCGACCGTAAACGTTCGAATCGTCAGTGGCGTGACGCGTCATGAAAGAGACTATCAGAAACCCCGCAAAAGCACCACACCCATATCCAATGTACAGTACAGCACACAGGGCACGTCGTCAGGCCGTGGTGCAACCGTACAATCGCAGGCCCAGCTTAGGGTCTGTAAGTACTGGAAGTTCGCAGTCCAGCGTGGTGCGGCCACTTACCTGCCTATTCGCTGGTGCTCGCCGCATGCTTTTTGGTGCATCAGAATGATTTGTTCACGCTGGAATCATCATTTGAGGCCAGCTGCCCATTCAAGTTGCTGATACCGCAAATCTCAGCATGCATCACCACGACCAACATGATGCACGTACGTATTCCGAGTCTGTATCATGGAATTTGACAACACAGGACGTCTCCCTTGGTTGACATTCAACTGAGCGGCTCGCTATGGAAGGTTACAATGGAACCAGATGAGAAAGTAAAAGAGCTGGACGTATGAGAATACGCACACGCTGGAAGTGGGAAGTGGTATGTGGAGGGTTAGTCCGTCGCAGATACCCGCATGTGCGAGAAAACCCACGACCTGGAGGCGGAACACAAAATGGCGAGGGTCAGACCTTGGGGAACGACTGGGTATGGGTATGGGTATGGAGGAACACTTACTTCCTGGAGGCGCGAAACAGCACAGGTAGGGTCAGACTTTGTCAAACAGTTGGATCCACAAGAACACGCACAAGCTGGAGGTGGGAAACAGTATTGAAAGGGTCAGCCCTCAGCAAACAGCTGGATAAGCGAGGACACATACTGCCTGAACATGAGATAGAGTACAGGGAGGGTCAGCTCCTGAAGAACAGCGGGGCATGCAAAAAAACCCACTTCCTGGAGGCGGGAAACAACACGGAAAAGGTCAGACTCTGGCAAACAGCTGTATACACAAGAACACGGACATGCTGCAAGTAGGATATGGCACAGGGTGGGTCAAACCTTGACGAATAGGTGGATGCACGAGAACACGCACAAGCTGGATGCAGAACACAGTACGGGGAGGGTCAGCGAATGGTGAACAGCCGGATACACGAAAACACGCACAATCTGGAGGTGGAGCGCAGCGCGAGGAGTATCAGCCCTTAACGAACTGCCGGGTATCCAAGAACACTCACATTCTGAGGGCAGGAAACAGCACAGAGGGGTTCAGACCTTGGCAAAAAGCTGGATACACGAGAACACGTACAACCTAGAAGCAGGACACGACACAGGGCGGGTCAGCTATTGCCAACAGTCTGATAGGCAAGAACACTCACAGCCTGCGGGCGAGTAATGGCACAGGAGGGTTAGTCCTCGGTGAACAGCTGGATATGCAAGGACACGCACTGCCTGGGGGTGGGAAACAAGACAGGCTGCGTTAGTCCTCGGGAACCAGCTGTACACACGAGAATACGTACAGTCTTAAAGCAGAACACAGCACAATAAGGTTAGTTCTTGGGGAGTAGTTGGGTGTGTAAGAACACGCACAATCTAGAGGTAAAACAGAGCATGGCAAAGGTCAATGAATGGCGAACAGCCGGATTCGCAACAATACGCACAGTCTGGAGGAAGGAAGCGACGCCGGGGGGTCAATGACTAGCAAACAGCTGGATGTACAAGAGCACGCACACCCTGCCGGTAAAATACGGTCAGCACTTGGCGAATAGCTAGATGTGTAGTATACGCACCGGCAAAAACTGAGGAAAAGGTTGTGTCGTAGAGGTTAATACATGCCGCCGCAGATCATTATAGGTGGTCCGATTTCATACGCACTATTTGCTTCGCTAGAAAATTGCGAATGAGGTACTTCGCTTCTCCCACCGGTGTAGTACCAGTTCCTTGCTGACTATGATTATTGTCGGCCACATTTCGCGATTTCGGGGTGAATGTGGTTTGGAACCGTCGCTCGCAGTGTCGACTTTCAGTTCATTGCAGGCCCTGTTGTGAAGTAGAAGAGAAAAACTAACCATGTGATGGTGCAACCACGCCGTAACGCGGCCGTGCAACTACCAGTGTTGACACTGATAGTATTCGATGTTCCGCAAAGGCACTCATATGTTGCAGTCATCCGATTGGCGATTTCTTCTGTAATGACCCTCATAACGATTCTCGTCCCTGGCTCCAAGTTTGACCAAATATCACTTTCTCTAGTCAGTTGGATCACGTCTGAGTCAGTCCTGTCGTAAATCACAAAATCGTATTGTTTCCTTTCGATGTACCACCTTTGGATTTCAGCTTCGTCTGGCCTGCACTGAAAGAGGATGACATGGAGCATGGCATTGAGTTGCTAAAACCATATGTTGAATTTCGTGGACGTATATGCATTGCGAGAGCTTACACCCAAGTGTTGGCATTGATCAAGGAGCATGGTATGCTCCCGTCCTGTTGCATCGACGAGTATTGCATGACCACGTGAGACGGCTGCTGGCAACTGTCCCGCACCCCCTGTGGACATAGAATTCTCGATAAGTTGCATTTGTCTAAAGTGGAACTCGGCGACATTCGTTTTGATTTCGAAAACGTCGTTCTGAAGTTCCATTTGGGAGAAGACCTAAACAGGACGGAGAAACGAGTCAAGAATGAAGATTTCCCTATGGAGATTGTGCCATCACCATATAGTCGAAGAGATGATTGTTGATGGTAGTGATGCATCTGGTTATTTCTTGCGCGAGAGAGGGAGCTGCCTTGATACGTTCTTCCATTCTTTCCAGTTGGGAGTTCGCCGTTTGCAGCGCACTAATAATGAAGTGTTATTATCCGGTCCACACTTTTCAAAAGTAACATACCTGAGCAACCGTCGTCTCATACTTTCTTCAAAGGTGGTCCGAGCGACCGGTGCATTGTCCATATGGTGGCGAAGTAGGTTCAATCGGAGAGCGAGCGTCTCCAAGTCGCCCTTGTTCTGGATATATTTCTACGACGGCAAAGTTTGAGCATCAGAGTTTGACATTGTTCAGTAACAACGTCGGATTACGTCTACGAGTTGAAGAGTAGTTAATATTCCCCCGATCACACCATTGATGATACCAGTGCCGACGACGGGGATCATGTCTACGACCGCTTGTACCGGAGGTAAAAACGTCTGGGCGGCATCGGAGGTGTTACGATAAATGGTCGAACCGACGACCGACTCTCGAGGACCAATGGGCGTGGAGGTTGGCGGGAACGAGCTGTAAGCAAGTACTTGTCCGGACACAGCAGTGATGCCTGTATTGGTCGAGTGATCTTCTAACACGCTGCGAGTGGATGTTTTCTGCCTTGTGCTTCGAAGTCTCTTGAAAAAGTCACCAAGGTTGTAAGAGCGCATTCCAGATAGAGACGGTCACGCTGGGGAGTTCAGTGGTTGCAAGCGAAGGGGGCAATGTCTGGAAGAAAAGGTGGGTTTGAAGTTCATACTCTGCCGACACGATGCATAACAATGGGCATCGCGGCAGTCCAGGGTCATCATTAAAGCTGCGTAGTGGCGCTGATTTCGGGGAGCCAGACCAAATTTTACTGGAACTACAAACTGCTAATTTCAAACCCAGATTAGGTTTTGACACTCGGGCTTGCCACACCTTTGTAGAACTAGTGCACTTCGGCTACGGCAGTAGTGATCCCAAACTCAGGCCTGGACCTAAGCTACTGCCTGTCCGGGCTGTGTATCACCCGTCGGGTCGAATCTCGCGCTACTAGAGGGCATCAGTGGTGGGAACCAACCACACCTAGTCTGATGACCAACCCATCAAGTCGACGGTTTGCCTCATAGACGGCCTGGTCACCAGACTAGGCTCGAGCGCAGCTCCCTGATACCATGCATTATGAGCAAGTCTACCATATAGTCCGTGAGACCGACTCTCATATTCCTACTTAACCACGCCGCGTTTCGTTGATGAAATGATATTCGAATCTCAAGTGCTTTCCCTGAAGTCCTACTTGAGATACTCGCTTCAAAGTTGCTGGACAATGTGTTATGAGCTCAGTGATTCGTGTCATATAAGAAATGGTTCAGAGATGTACATATTCCGCCTTGCAGTGGCAGAAGTAGAAGTACGCGGTGGGATGGTGCAGTGAACTGTTGACATGTTGACCCTTTTGCCTCAAAGTTGATATCTATAATAGGTTGACCGATCACCGAGTCTGAGCCTCTCCTCGTTTGTCTCTAACCAGTCGTCACGGTCCTCCTTGTTACTGGCGAGTACCGCATCACGTCTCTTGTTCTCCCGTGCCATCATCACCCATAGATATGTGGCCATCAAAATTGCGAAGAGAACGTATCCGATGGCGATGAGGTTGGGTTTGCGGTAGAGATACGCGCTAAGAGTTGGCCGATATACCAAACACCCGACGATGGCGCCAATGTCGCCGATCGCGATCTGCATTGCCACTGCGACTGCCCGTTTGGTCTGTCCGGAAACATTTTCACCGGGCCAACTAAAATTATATATGTAAGCAAGAGTCGGAGATCGCCCAAGGTGAGCGAGCTAACCCGAGAAGTAATGAATTGCCAGTGAATATTCCGGCTGAAAAAGAAAAGGATCAGTCAAACTTCAGACGTCCAAAGCAGTGCACGTAATCACCTGCTACAAGATGGACGCTGAAGTATTGCACCCCAGCTGGAGGGGCCTGTAAGAAAATAAACATAATGAAACTGTTACTACTGCCTACGTGTTGTTGATGAGATCAGAATGATGTATCCTGGAAAATGGATCGATCTGCACGTTGTGTTCATATAAAAGGCTCTCCTTACCCATGATCGCAACTACTCCGGAGACGATGATAAATGGCGCACGCATGTTCAATCGGCTGGACAACCAGACCGTTCCCCACACCGAAAGACTCGCAACAGTGTTGGGAGGCACTGTCATCCTATCCATCGGATTAGCTTAGTGGTCAGATGCATATGACACGCGTACAGCTGTGCCTGCCATGCCTGAAACCCAAGGTCTGCTATGATGGTGGGCTAGCAACTAGTCAGTATTCATATGGAGAGGATGATGAAACAGAATAAGTACCAAAAAGAAGCTGAACGAATACTGCACAAACGAGAAGCCGTGGAACAGGAACGCATATGCCCAGACTAGATGATCCCCAAAGGCGGATCGCACAGAAGACCACTGAAACGACTCTTTCATGCCTGCATCCGAGTCTGCTTGCAGTCTTTCTATCAAGCGACTGCGCTCCTCTTCCGTCAACTAACATGGTGTCAGTTAACTGCGTCACATGATCATTAGAATAAAGCCTCACGAATTTAGCCTTGTGGGACCAAGTTGGCACAACAAAATATGCAGCCAGCGATACGACTGCTGTAAGGATACCTTCAAGGATGAAAATCCTAAATGAAAAGGTTGAATGTTGGGTACAATGGTGGGGTTGCACTGCCAGAACAGGCCCTACCACTGCCATCCCTTGCGTCCTCCGACACCATTCATCAAACCGATCGCGTAGGCAAATACCCCTAGAGAGGGCTCGTTACCCATACACGAACGTCAACATCAAGGTGCAATACCTCCGAACGCTCCTGCAAGAGTTGAGCCGCCAAAGAACACGGCTACTCGCCAGCTGCGTTCCCGTCTGTACGCGGGTGTAAAACCATATGAATACACCACCTTGTAGGGGAAGCACTTCCCTTACCTGAGATAATATACAGAGAACACGTAGATGACTCCTGGAAATAGGCCTGCTTCTGTCAGGCCCAACACTAGGGAGCCGGATATTATCGAGAAACGCAAGAGCGAATGGAGAACCTACGGAATCGTATCCCGAAGAGGCCTGCCTGATTTGTCACAAGTCCTTGAGTAATGGAAACAATACCCCAGACGAGGGTCAAAGATGGAAGCCAAAATCGAGGATCGAAACGCTTTAAACTACCCCTCGAAAGGTGAGCAATCGAATTATGTATATATATATAAAGAATTACATGATCTGCGGGGCAAGACATGCAAGAAAAAAGGGGTTAGCACACAGCAGCATATATGCTCACTCGATTGACAGACATTGGCGGGTACCTCGAAAATTACGTATCCGACAAAATATAACGCCAACGCAGTATTGTACGCAGACGCTGACATGCCCAGGTCCTGAGTGATGGTTAGCAAGGGTCTGCATCATCACCACAAGATGCGTAGTCACCGTAGTCAAACCATCGAGTCTGCGGTTCATAGAAGGTCAACGATTGTCATTGCAGATGTCGATATACTTACTTGGCATTCGCAATATTTGTCCTAAGTAGATGTTTAGTGTGTGTGGCTGGATGCTTGAGAGGGCTCACCGATCAAGGAAGCTCAACAAGAACAAAAGTGTGAGTATCGGAAGCAGCCGAGCGTCAACCTTGCGTCGAAGTCTCCTATCCTCTGGAGAGTCGTACTCCAAAGTATCACGCAGCTGGGTCTCCACTTGAGAAGATTTCTCTTCAGAGTCTGGGTTCGTCATGGTGGGCTACAAAGATACCGCAGAACTGCGTCTGCGGGAACTTGGCACCTTTTGTACATTAGCTTTCCATAACCGCGAGAGTCTATGGCGTGATGACACGGTGAAATGAGCATCGATATCGTGGTTCGATAGATATATATACTCTGCCATGTAGTCTGGTGACTAGATCAGTCCATGATCAAGGTAGGCCGTCGGTGGATGGGCGGCCAGTCACGAACCCCGTTGTCGTTTTACTTTCATGGGTAATTCCCTTATTTGTGCAGTGGTCAACCAATCAGAGCTGATGTAATGGTCCACCGCTTACGGACCTTGTGTGGCGTCTTCATGATGGTGACTTGTACACGACCAAATACCCCTTGCCGAACCCACACTCTCAATAATGTCCATGTCCATCCCCATCTCACCTCCAAACCCTATTCCAATGGCGGAATGGCAAGTCCCAGCCCCAAACACATCCTAAGTCCCTCTGGGGTCGATCCGTGTCCGATCAGGCTCGTGTCGCGGGTATCAGCCACGTTTCCTTCCTCCCACCCCACCTGTTTTAAAAATACAATTAGAATTTTTCGTACTCACTGTCTATTTTTTCGCTCTTTTTTGTTACATGGGTCGCCATTCTAACGAACGAGCGAAGCGAAGGACGAACAAGACCTCGCGGTGGTGGTGTATGGCCCGTCCTGCGTCATGCATGCATGCATGCTGACTGCTACACCCTACGTCGATCCCCGATCACCATCGCCGACCCACGGTGAAAGGTAGTGACTCGGAGGTGGATGTCGATGCC
>JBBPQV010001063.1:0-12840 GCA_038092675.1 Boletus rufocinnamomeus | reverse complement strand
GGGTCCCTGTCGCCAAGTAAGAGAATCCAACGAGGAAGGGATGGGAAGTAGGCAGGTTGGTCGCTGAGGAACATGTCAGAAAAACCGGAAGCGCAAGAGTACGTGACAGTTTGACGAGTGCGGGGAGCGCCTGATGATTTCGTCCAAGATGGGACGTGATCAAAAGGGGTGATGTTGCACCCAAGAGGGCGTCCGCAATCTGTCGCACCGCTAGAGACGGACCGAATCAGTATGAGATATCATTGAGAACGGGATACACTTACCTGAGGTCGGAAGCGCGGTTGGCTGGACAGATGGCCACTTGGTGAGCGTGATGGACCTATCCAGTAATGATGGATCAATTTCCTGCTCCATCGTTTCTCTTCGTCCCCAGAGGTAGACAGGGCCCTTTGGCTCACTCGTTGCACTACAACAATCAGGTGAACAATGCCCATGTGCGTTACGGAGCACGGCGCGTACATCTGAAGTGCCCGTCGGACCTGATGGGGTAAACCCGCTGGAGAGGCGATTTGAGCTGCATAACGCATGTACTGGCGCACGATCGTCGGTTGATCATGCACATCTATGAACGTTTGAACCCTCGTATCAGTACACCCGCGACGCACACGAACAAAAACGTCAAGTACCCTGCATCCAATGAATCCATTCGTTACGGGACCCCTGGAGTTCACCCTCGCTCGTGAACGGCGAGGCGCCGGCATAAATCAAGATAGGCACCCGGCCCTTATCTGCATTATGAACAGCCCCCGCAAGCGCCTGTGGGTACCAAGCATGAAAGCAGTGCATGGTCACACCACCATTATACCTCGAGATATAAAGATGATGCGGGGTAGCCTTACCTGCGTCCCGACGTCCACGTGGACGATGACGGCAGCTGGCTTGCCAGTGACCTGTGCGTACCCTTGTGCAGCGCTCAACGCAACCATCTCGTTGGGAGATGTCACGATTGTGAGAGCGTGGGTCCCATTCGTTGCTCGCTGGCGCTCGAGCTCTTCCAGCATGGCCGGATGGTCGGATCCCCAGTTGACAAAGACATGGTCAATGCCCACCTGTGCCAGAGTGTGCAAGAAGAGGGAGGACGTAGTCAGGACCATGATAAGGACCGTGTGACAACTTCAAACAAACCCGAAAGCGTATACGGGTCTCCTACTGTCCGCCTTTCAGCAAGGTCAAATGATAAATCCGATCACGGGAGCAAAAATTTGGAGACCTCATGCTGACTAATGCATGTCTGTAACTTTGGAAGTCCATTAGTTTTGTGCTTTGTGTCCGATTAGGTGGTCTCACCGGTCCATCCATTTTACAGTCTTGTGAACAGTTACCACAAAAGTCCGGTCCCGAAAGCGAAAAGACGTAGGTGTCCCTCTCAAATCTTTGGTCCTCAGAGAAACGGGCGATGTCGTCCCTGACGAAGACTTGAAGTGGTCGAAAGACAATGTGGAACCATTTATTGGACTGCGAAGATACACTTCGGAACAGATGATTGATATAAATAGGTCACAGATTGATCAGAAAGATCTGAGACCAGCTGGGTGCTTTACATCTTTGAAAACGAACGGTTCAGTGATAATAGGCAAAGTTGGGGTTTGAAATACATTGTAGTACCGTTCTGAGGTTGGCCCAGAAGGCGTAAGACCCCTGACAGCGGAAAACTCCACACCCCAGGATTAGCAGTCCCATTAACCACCGTCATTCGTCATCCGCGTCGATCACTTCTTCAACGTCGGCCCGCTCGAAGAAAAAGGATACAGTGTCATCTTGATGGAATGGCACTCATTACGATATCCGGGTATCCGTGCGCGGGCAAGTCCTATCGCGCGACACAGATCAAAGACCACCTTGAGCAGCGTCTCGCGGACCCCTTCTATACTGGTCCATCGTTGACCGTGACCGTCCTTTCTGACGACACGCTCAACATTCCTCGGTCAGCGTACAACGGTGAGCCGTTTGCATACGAGATCGCCAACAAAACGATGATCATGACGATGACGATGCTTGACGACGTGACACATGACACACCTCTTCGCCTTTTCTCGAACACATGAAGACAGCCCATCGGAAAAGCCAGCACGCGGGGCGCTGTTCACTGCTCTCCACCGACATTTAGGCGGTGACCGTATTGTCATCGTCGACTCGCTCAATTACATCAAGGGATTCCGATATCAGATGTACTGCGCTGCTAGGGAAGCTAAGGTCCGCGTGTGTACGGTACGTGGTCGGAAATCTCCTACTTCTCGCTCCACTCTTCTTTTTCGTTCCGTGGTCGAAGCACGTCGGTCTTCTGACTGATAGAGAAGTAGGTCTATGCAATCACGCCACCTGAGCAATGTCGCGAGTGGAACAAGCTGCGGGAAGATGTGCCGTCATATACTCCTGAAACGTGAGCTTTTTGAACCCTTCGCCGTCGATCGAATGCTTGACCCTCTCTTTTTTTGTTAGCTTGGATAACCTCGTCCAACGATACGAAGAGCCATCCTCGATGGTTCGGTGGGACTCACCGCTCTTTACTGTACCCTGGACAGATCCCGACGTGCCCGCTGACGATATCTGGCGCGCAGTCACACAGGGCCTCGTCAAGCCTCCAAACACAGGGACACAAGCGGTACGTGTCGTATATCCCACCCCTCGACCCCAAGCCCTAACGTTATCGTTCGTGGGACATCTTGCACTGCTCACATTCGGACATGCTGATAGGTCGCCAAAGCACCGACAGATGCGCTTCATACGCTGGAAAGCATCACTACCGCGCTTGTCGCTGCCATCGTCGCCGCCCAATCGGCCTCCTCCCTACCCGGGGGTACCTTGTTACTCGACATCCCCACATCCACGCCGTCTACCCCGCTCACACCCCGTATCACCCTCCCAGCGCGTTACCTCACCCTTTCTGAACTCCAGCGTCTCAAACGCCAATTTGTCGCGATTCACAAACGTGCAATTACCCTTGGGACTACTGAAAAAGGTAAGGTAGATTGGAGCGAGGAGAGCGTGGCGCGCAAGTTTATAACGTATATCGAGGAGAACGTTGGCTTGAAGCTTTGATTTTTCCCTGGGGTCCTTTTTTAACACGCACGTGTGCATGTATCAAGTTGTATCCGAACTAGTGACCCTGCATTGGTTTCGCGTGGGGGCGTGCAACGGCCTAATAGAGGGGATTTGGTAGGACCCTCGAGTGCCTAGAAACGTACATTGTTTGCTCACCGGTGCGAACTGTTTGTTGCCTGGTAAGCTTCAAATAGAGACCTATTCGCAACGAGGCTCAATCATGTGCACCTACCTTACCTTACTACAGCACAGTATCAGCGCGACCCTTTGAACTTTTGAATCGAGCCCTAATTCAGAGACTTCATGACTTATACTTCACGTACATTTGGGACTCATCCGATGATCGACTCGAGGCTCAGACACATACCTGACTACTGCCTTTATATTCAAGTTTTCAGTGACGGGTCAACGTTGTCAACCGTAATTATTCATTGATCACACCTTGATATATAGGAAATACTCGGACTTGATCGCCGCCGAACGCCACAGGAGGCGGATTAAGCCTCGAAGATCCGAATATCAAAGCCATGGGTTTGCAGCGCTGAGACGTAAACTGATATTGATTACTTGAAGCACCGTATGACTCGGGAACGTGATACGTGTTTCAGAATTTCATCGTGGAGCAGTCACACAATAAAGGGACCAATAAAAGGAACATGAAGCCATATTGAGCAACTTGATTCAAATAATATTGCTAGTGTAGTAACGATGTGACTGCGGGACCAACCCCGTCTCTAAGAAAAAGTAGAGGTCTAATAGAAGAGACTTGTGGGCGCTTTGCGGAAAGCGTGTGAGCAAGGGCGATTGCACCCGAATACCCCGCGACTGCGTGGGAAATTTGGTACAGTCGACTCCCTTATAACACATACCCCCTCGGGATAGGCCCAGGGGTATGCGTTATGAGGGAGTATGTGTTGTCGCAAGGTTAGCCACTAACGACACGAAATTAATCGATTGACTGCGGATGCGTAAATCTAGTATTAATGTAAGATAAAAATGCTACTTAGGAGTGAAATAATTAGTTATTTTGGTGTCCTTCATCCCCTGCATATCGAGGACTCGTGTCCTCCGCCCAAATGAACCCAGCATCACCTCTAGCTTACGTGCGAATGGATCACCAAGCTCGTTGACATGCTTCCTTACTAGTAACACTGCCTGGAGTACTTCGTTGCGTGTTGGACCTCGTTCAACTGGAACATCCAATTCGTTATTCGTGTCGGCAATGTCGTCCGAGTCACTACCTCCCTTGTTTGCTTCCCGTGCCGTTTTCGCATCCATCACTGCTTGAAAGATGTCTTCATCAGTTGCTTCAAAGAGATCATGCGATTCTTCAGCTGGGTTGAGAAGTTCTGCAAGATCCATACGGTTTGCATGCTGGAGGACCCCAGTAGCCTCCAAATCGTCCAAGGCTTCAGTAACGAGTTGTTCTGCCCGAGAAATGGGATCATTGCAGGTTTCGGTGGCATGGATCAAGGACGAGATGGGAAGAGAGGGGCGGATGGGTGACTCAGATGAGGGCGAAAACAAGTTGGTGTCGGGTAAAATGTTGGCCTTGCGCCAGCAGTGCCGGATTGTCGTTGTATCCACCTTGTTCCATGCGTCTTCAGCAAGTCGCATGGCTTCGAGTTGATTGATATCAAAGATTTGTGAAGGAGTGATGTTGGCCTCGTATCGATCAATGGCGCGGTTGATGTACTCTGCACGATAATTTGCCTTAAAGCAACGAATAATCCCTTGGTCATTGGGCTGAACGTGCGCAGTAAGGTTGGGTTCAAAATTGATGACGCGAATGTTCGTCAGTGCCTCTGGAACGATATGACCTGAAAAATTATCCTGCAAAAGCAAAATCTTTCGATCCTCATTTCTGAGTGCCTTATCCCAGTCCAGCAGCCACTCCTGATAGATGGTGGACGTCATCCACGCTTTCGCATTGTTCCTGTAGTTGAAACCGAGTTCCGTGCCAGTCTTGTTCTTGAATGCGTGTGGCTTCCGTGCCTTTCCGATGATAAGTGGGGGAAGTTTTTTGGAGCCGTCTGCATTTGTAATAAACAGATATGTGAGTCGATGTTTTTTTCCTTTGACACCAGAGGTTGACTTGTTGGATAGTCCACGATCAGGAGGCAACCTGTTCAGTTTCATTCAGGGTCAGTTAGCATCCAAAAAATAAGAGACTCGGAAAACTCACGCATAGTAAAAAGAGGTCTCGTCGGCATTAAAGACGTTGCGCCATTTGTAACCAAGCTTCTTGATGAGTTCCTGGATACGGAGCTGCTCCTTTTCGACAGCCTCAGAGGCTGCAGAAGCAGCTTCGCCATGTCGTTTCATCTCCTTTAAGCCATTTCGTGCCTTGAACCGGCTTAACCATCCTTCAGTGAGCTTGAGACGTTCATCGTCAGGAACTCCAACAAGGTCTGCAAATTTTTTCCATTTCTGGCGGAGAACTTCACCGGTGAGAAGCAAGTTGTCCGCCATTGCTTTCGAAACCCAGAGATCCAACATCTCACTAACTTCAGGATGTTGGGTCTGACAGACTTTTTTGGCCGAACGAGATGAATTTGTGCTGGCCTCATACTCTGCTCGCCACTTTGATTCGTCCTTGAGCCATGCAGATATCCTTGGCTGCTTCAGATGGAGGCTTGGATAGATTGCGTTAAAATGGGCAGCCACTTTCACCTGGTTCTTGCCATTGGCATGATACCAATTGAGAACTTCAATCCGCTGTGCGAGAGTCGCATTTTCCTTTTTCAGAGACTTTGCGGGAAGCTTGATTTTCTTGTGAGGGGACGTGTTTGCAGACTCTGCAGTGTCAGGGCCTACAAAGAATAGATTCAGTACACTTCACACATAGACCATAAGGAATTTCTAAACCCCTACGCTTTCGCTTTTTTGAAGGGGCATCACTTTTCCCGCCACCTCCTGCAAGCTTCTGTAGCTTCTGCACAACTGTTTTGCCCTGTGAATCCAACCTTTCAATGCCTCGTTCATAATCAGAGGCTTCATCCAAGGCCTCCACCACCTGTTCTTCATCTACCAAATTTCCATCGCCGTCTAGCCATTCCTGATCAATGTCTGATATGGATTGACCAGCCTTTAACTTGGCCACAAGCTTGGTCTTCCTTTCTCGAATCTGATTCCGAAGCTTTGTTAAGCCCTTTTTTAGAACGTCAAGAGGTTTCATAATGATAGAAGTTGATGTGAAGTTGATGGTTTGGATTATTGTTGCCATTCTGAGATAGCGAAAAACAACATTATATAATATAATTGCCTAATTTAGCAGTCCATTCCCATTAGCTAAGCACATGTATGGGTTATGACAGCGAAAAAAAAGTATGGGTTATGTGTTATTGGAGAGTTATGGGTTTTGGGTGTGAAATCCCTGCAAACCAAGTCGGGAAACTGAAAATACTATGGGTTATGAGGGAGTATGGGTTTTACCACGTATGTGTTATAAGGGAGTCGACTGTACTGTAAATTTGTGCCTCTACATGCAGTATCGACAGACCTTTGATAAGGCTCGAATTCCAGTCTTGCACGCACTCGGATACTCCCTCGGACTCATATGCCATCTCCTCGGAGGGAAAAAGTCCCTTGTCTACATGGCGATCAGTCCCGAGAAAGCCAGCTCACAGTTCACTTGACCCTATCACTTGTTCACTCGACAGCGTGGCAGTCACTGGCATCTGTTAAAGATCTTACCCGTGACCTGCACTGCATTCACAATTTGACTACTCTGTCGCCGATCTATCTCCATTGATGAGATCCAGGAAAAACTACATCACCGTCACCATTTCTCACACTCTGTCACACACGAACGTCTTCAATTCACTGGCAGTCGAAAGAACATGAAAATTCTACTCGTGCTCTTGAGCGGAGTGAGGACCTACATGCCATATACATACCTGAACTGTATTGCAGAAATTGCCCCCAACCCAAACGTCCTCATGTTCGGGACGAGGCGGCAAAGGACAAGCGCACACCCATTTACAAGTCTACTAGAAGGGTGTGCTGTGTCGCCCGCAGGTGTTCCATGCAAGTCGGAATTCCGCGGTACTCAACCGTGCCTATCCTGACGTTGGATGGTATTATCACCTACGGGATCATAGAGAGTGTCGTCACCAGTGACCACTGAGCACTTTGTACAATTCTTATGAGAGTTGGCTGGAACAGAATTGGGCGTTGGCTGTTGGCGATGGCGACGACATGATCTGTCCTCGGATGACGACGAGTCCCTCAATGGCACACGTGGGGGCTGCTCAGACTGTAAGGTGCTCACGGGGTCCTTCCCGGGTGCATCCGAGCTCGCGCATGCACAATTACGGAAAGCGCTGTAATCAACCTGAGGCTGCATGTGGCCAGCAGTAGACGCCTTTCTGCAAGCATCTTTGGTCTATAGAGAGACGCTCAGGTCCGTAAATTTGTCTGTAAAAATTTGACACGCCCAGATGGGCCGACGAGAGAATTGGGTAGCTACTCAATACCACCACCGCGGCGCTGTAAATCTCCAATTCTGCAGAGGGGTATAGGGACCCCTCTGCAGATTTGTTTGCATGCCAAGTGCGACCGACCCGCTATTCGCCATACGTGCAACCCTCGATCGCATCGTCTCTTGGCCTGTGCGACGGCTCGGTCTCGTGCGATCACGCACCTCGCTCGGTATACTGGGCAAGTCCTTTTTCAGCTCCTCCGAACTCTCCGTGTCGACAGGGCTGCACGTTTCCCGCAATATATCCTGATCCGGGTAGAGCTAACCCGCAAGGGCCTTCCTACAATGTGAGCTAAGGATTGAGTTATGAAACGTGCAATTTTCTGACCATCTCGTCAAGTCCCGAGTCGTTGCAGGCTCAACATGATCCCAGGCTCGAATCAGGCGTGGGCGCATTCCAGCCCTTAGGGTCTGATAGCGCTCTATACATACATATACAATTTAGGCGACGACCGGCGGGTTGGCCATTTGGTCAACGATAGACCGCCAGCGCTCACAGCTTCGGCACGCAGACCTACGGCCGCCCACGTTGTCATTCCCTTTCACACACATTCATTCGACTCCTTCTCTCGCCCTGAAGCACAGTTGCCCCGTTCATACGGAACTCACTCGACGGAACAACCTCACCCATCTCGGATGCCGGCGAGTTTCTTGATCGTCTCGTTCATTTACTATTGATCGAAGACATCCAAAAAAACATGTACCAGGAAAGCCCGCGATCAGTTCCTCTGTTATTTATTGAAGTCACTGATGATCCATCGTGATCATATCATCAGGCTGGAATTCGGGTGCATCCGAAAAAGCCACGCCACGTCGCCACCGACCTCAGGCCACCGCCGCAACCACAACAAAAAGTTCAATCACCCAGGATGATGAAACATAAATCGGGCAGGGGCGTCGAAGGTGGCGCCTCAGGAAGGGGCGTGCACACGTTGCCATCCGATGTTTTCGGTAGCTCGGACACGAGCCTCTGCTGCTCCAACTTGAAGCACGGGAAGAGTAGCAAGTGTACCCTTGCAATTCGGACTCCTGTTCCTCGTCGTCGTCGTGGGAGTAGATGGACAACATTTCGGGTGTACCATCTCGGCCGCTACAGCTCTGAATTTACGGCTTCGTGCGAGCAGCTACACAGAAACTTACAGACGGCCGATATACATACACTTGGTCATCCGATATCCCACAGCTTGATATTATCTGACAGCGACTCTCTAAACTCCTTTAAATTCCTTACGGAAACGCCATCCAGTGTCACATTCCCAGACACAATACTATAGGAGGATAGGAAACGCCAAGCCTTGGGACCGCCACCGGCCTTGTGCAGAATGCCGGCTCCTAAAATACATGAAACACCTTGGAACAAACCAATACAAATCAGCGATACTGAGTACGGGTTAGTCTCTGGGTTACCAGGAGGCTCAGGGATGGCTCGTGACAGCGTGGGGTGACCTTGGCGCTGTCGACCAGTCAGTACTTCCGGACTGTATGCAGACCAGATCTCCGAGGGGGAACCGCGGTCCCACCGAAATGGCTTACAGTGTATAGATCTGGGTGCGGGTGGTTTTTCAACGAGGGAACAGACACACCCGATGATCTTCTGTTCTAGGTTTCGTATTTGTTGTGTAATCGTACACACATAGGCACGCCTCGTATCAGAGGGTACGTACAGCACAGGGGACAGTCAGGACCAGCGAGACCTGGTATATAGCAGGGAAACCTCTCAGATAGAAAGAAAATGGACGGCATAGAACTGAGATAATCACTATCCTATTCCATAAGGCAAACGCAAAAATGTTCACACAAATAAATGGATAACAATTTTGTAGCCGGGATTAGAACGGGTGAAAGTGGAAATGGAAGCGAAGAGACAGCGAGAGAAAATGTATGATACGATAATGTGATTCACTGTACCCTGTTCCTCGTCTGCAGGCGCGGCGCAGGCTCAACGACGTCTCGGCAACTCGTCGTATTCGACCTGTTGATCGACGGTTATCTGGACACCAACTTTCGATGGCGTTTTGTCGGACTCGTCCTCTCCCACAATCGGAAGCATTACCTTGGCATCTCGGCCAGGGGCATCGACAGAGTTCTTGTCGACATCCCATGTACCCTCTTCTTTAGCACCGCGAACGGCTCCGATGCTCTTGGTCTGAGTATGAATGTCTCCAATGGTGTATGTCGGTGCACCACGCCCGCGTGCGACACCCACGCCAGTGCCGCTGAGGCTGGCGCTCGCACCGCTCGAACCACCTGACCCGCTAGCGCTAAAGCTACCGCCGTTCTCGAGAGACCCTTTGACACCAAGAATGATGCGCATGCTCATCGTTGCGGTGAGAACGCCCGCCATGCTTGTGACGATCGTCTTGATGGGGTCAGTGTAATCGGTGGGGGTCATGATGAAGTAAAAGAGGACATTGGCGAGGTTGACGATGAGAACAGCGCCATAGAGGTTGAGGTGATCACGAAGCATGAGCCGCCAGGGGGTGAGAGGCTTGGATTCGAGGGTCCGGAGGGACCGCATGAGGGCCAGAGAAAACGTGGTCGCGTAAAGGATGGTGGGAGCGAGCCAGTAGATACCGACCCAGCTCTGGTTATTCAGAGGTCCAGCAATGCATCCTTGACCATCGAGGAGATGGACGGAGCGGTAGAAGCCGCAGCAGATAGCAGTGACGACACCCTGGACAAACAAGAGAGCAAGAAGGAGTGAACGAATGCGGGTTTCGTGGCCGTAAATGGCGGTGACACGAATGACATGCACAGTGGACGCAGCGAAGAGGAGGATAGCGGTACAGATGGGCTCATAGGGCCAGAACCGCATACAATCCGTGTCCTGCTGTACGGACGTGGAGAAGAACATGGCGCCTAAATAACGATGTGAATTGGGGATGAGCGCTGGAACAGAAAACACACCTGTGACGACAAAGTCGGAGAGGACCCATATCTGGAGGAAGTAGTAAAGAACTTTGAGTGCGGGCCAGGCCTTTGTGCGACCGAGTCGGTACGATCTGGGCGTGAGGACGAGAGTATCCCAGGCGAGGACGGTGAGTGTGCAGACGTAGAAGTACTTTTGTGCAGATAGATGTGGTGAGAGGTTGAGTGAGTTCGGGAGATCAATTGAGGTGGGACTGGTGCTGTTACTGGACATGGCGGCGGAGAGAAGGGAAGGTTCAGGGAGGATCGTTCCAGCAGACGCTCCGTTTTATTTTCAAACCTCAGACACAGCAACGAAATCAATCAGATCATTACGTAATACGTCCCTATTACTATTACTCACCGTCGTCGTCGTCGTTGTCGTCGTCTTCCAGCCCGACCCTTTGCTCATCGTTGGCCATGTCGACCAGCCAACCAAGCACTACCCTCACAGACGCAAGTTCGAGCACGAGCACACCCACCGCGACATCCTCCCAGTCAAACTCGAACACAGCAACATTATATCTGTGCGTGCTTCTCACACACCGCCCCAGCCTGATGTCGCTCATACAGATCATCTTTGTCCGCTCCCACCATCATGGACTCAACCAGCTTCACGTTCCTCGCCACAATTTTGATCCTCGTTTTGCTCTCGGCGTCACTCGTTCTCAGATCCTATATTCTCCGCAGGCGATACAGGCAGCGCTTCCAACAAGCTCTCGCTGATGGCCTGTTTGTCGATCTTGACCGCAGCGCATTCAATGGCACAGGCCAATTTGATACCTTGGGCGGATTCCGTCGTTCTGCTCGACGATTGGGCCCCAAACCTGTCCTCTGGGACACCTGGATGCACCCTGCAGACAAGAATCACACCTGGTCCTCCATGACAGTAAGCTGCCCTCCTTTACCCCGTTTATATCGCAATGATGAACTCGGCCAACGTTATCTAATTTCCCGCACAGCCTATTGCTGTGCACTGCACCCCCTCGCTATCGCCATCGACATTGATATCGTCGCCTCAATCGCCTACTGCACTACCTGGCTCTCCGTCTTCACCCCAACCTCGACCATCTTTCTTCTCTCAACTCCGCCTTCCGAGCCCCTTTTCCCTCTCCACCCCTCCCTCCTCGCCACTGCCCAGACAGCTACACACTCCCATCGGATCCCCCACTGCTGCCAGCATCCGATCGTCTCCGGCTGCACCGGGATCCCCCGATCCGAGCACCCGCACCGAAAAGGACGCCACCACGCTTGCCGTCTGCGTGCTCGTCGCCATGCCAGACGTGTCTGCGCCAATACACCGTCCAGTACCTAATCCCAAGGGTAAAGGCGTGGACCCACTGGAGTCTCAGACACGCCGACAGAGTGGCGATGCCGCCGATGCAGATCCACTCTTGCCGTCGTCTCCACACAGATCGGGTCCACGCATACCTGATTTTGTCGTGGAAGAAGAGGGGCTACCGTTACTCGAATTTGGCGTTGTCGAGGTGAGGACGGGGGAGTGGGTATGGACAACATGACTGGCATGATGATGTATATGAGACACGAAATTCCGACCATGACTTACATATTTACTCATTTATTGACGCTTACCCTAGAGCTATTGCCTCCACTATGTACCTGTAGGCATCCACCATTGTGACCAGATTGCGACACCCTGGGACACCCTCGCCTTCCACTTCACCATCATATACATACGCGACAATCCCGACAGGCATAAATGTTCCCATTCCGTCCTGCCCGTCCCTCGCGCGCCAACCACTTTGTACCAGTTTTCGCAGACAAGGTTTGGTCGTTTGCACATACGGGACGGGCATCGAAGCATCCCCCGGGGGCATCCTGGCTTTCCTCATTCGCTTGCAGCGCGTCACCGTCCGTGGAGCTCTTTGACGATATACTCCTAGACCGGTACCCCGAGTTTGGGTGTAAGCAATGCAGTCGCCCGGTCAGGTACCTGACAACGTGGCGGATCCCAATCTCACATACTGATCTGAGTCCAGGTTCAAAGGGAACGTGGATGTCAATCACGATGGCGGTGCCACGAACGCGGACGACACAGATCCGTGGATACACACGAAGTTCTGAATGGTCAGGCCTCCAGGCCTAGGTCCCGGTTCGGGTTTTCCTTATTCACCGATCCGGGGTATCTTTATACCTTTGCCCAACTCAGCTAGGGCTACTACTTGGCCTCCAATGCATGGCCATGAGCGCCCTCTTTGCATGCGTATACATCAACCTCGCCTCTACACTGGGCATACTCTCCGACGGGGGAGACATTCTATCTTGGGTGGCTCGTGAGGGAGACGACGAGTACGATGAATTGTGATGCACAGTAAATACCGCATCGTGCGGTTTGGGCCGGGATAGTAATGCGGCCCCTTAGAGGCATCGCGGTCGTCGGAGACGCG
>JBBPQV010001062.1:0-12849 GCA_038092675.1 Boletus rufocinnamomeus | reverse complement strand
CCCGTTCTCTCCCCCTCCTCATCTCCCCCAGATACCCGTCCTCTGGCTCACAACCGCACCCGTCGGCGACGACCCCGCCAACCTCCACTCCGCCCCACCACGACAGTACAACCAGCTCCCAGACTTAAAGTTCAGCTTCAGTCCAGATAACAAAATAACCTCCCGGATCATCAACAGGGCCACAGAGGTCAGTCCTTGCTTGGCTTGCGTGCTCGTCCCAACCCTCCCACTTCCCTAGCTCATGCTCGAGGCTGCCGCCCAATTCCACGGCGGCCCTGTCAACCTCCATCTTTTCGTCGTCGCCGCTTCGCCACCCACTCCAGGCACGTGGGGCGTCTCAGTAACGATGCCAGCTCAGATAGGCCAATCAGAGTGGCGTCTACTCGGCCAACGAATCGCCCAGGTACCGGCACCCGATTATCCAGCCGACCCCATTCAATTGATCCTTTCATCAGCTCGGAATACACTGCCACATGATCCTCCCCGCTTCACAAGACATGACATCGATGAATGAATTGTTCATCACCACGGTATGCCATCTCCCCCGTTCTTCCTCTGCCCCTACTCATGCCCCTCAAGCTCGAACTCCAGCACCATACCCAAGTCTCCCCCTGGTTCCCAACAAGTCCAGACTACAACTTTCTTCTCGCTGGAGATCCTTCCGGTCCGTCCGCCACAAGTCGACACGTACAAACCAAATACTCACCCAACTCTAGACCCTCCCACCACCGAACCCGTCGCACAGGTGAGCTCAATCTGCTGCACACCTTCCATGCTGACCTCCCACAGCAACCGCTTCTCCCGGTAGCTCGCCCACCGGTCCATCGGCATCAGTCATACCCGCAGGACGTCCAGTCTGCCGCCCCACCACCACCCGCACAAAACGATTCGACACCCAGCCTAGTAACCTCACTCCAAAAGGTGCACGGTTTGAGTCGCAAGAAGCTCTACGGTACCCAACCCCCTAGACAACCCTTTGTCCGCGAAGAGCCCGTCCGTACCAAATATAAGAGCACACCAACACCCTTGTCCATTCCGGTAGGTTCCCAACCCTTTTCCATATCTGAAGACGGACGCCCCGTCAACAAGACAAAGGTAGAACGCGGTCGACGTGCCGACAGACCGCCTCATATTGGGGACGTGTCCAATTCCATTTCACCTGGGCGAAGGAGCCCATGGAACCGCGTCGCTTCTTCCGACGTTGGCTCTTCGCCATCATCCCCGACCACGTCCCTCTCTTCTCATCATACCACTTCTCCAACCATTCCGCTATACCCTGACCTTGCAGGTTACCCTACCAGTCCTCCAACGACGTCGGCACCTTTCTCGCCTAGCATGATGTCACCTGTACCCGAAATGAGCTTTTCTACTCCCCTCCATGATCCGTCCGGGGAATACTTTTCAATGTCGCCTTCCCTCACTGCTATACCCGTTCCCTCACAAGGACCCACGTGGACGCCTATCTCCAAGCCTGCTCCCAATCCTGCCCCACTCGCCAAGTTGGCAGGGACACCCGCCGCTGTGAGACGTCATTCCCAAGAACTTCCACACGGTTCACATGTGCAGAGTCTTAGTGCCATGTCCAGTAAATACAGACTCGACAGCATCTCCAGCGAACCCCGCCCCACTATCAAGAATACACAAAAAGTCAAGGATGCGGGAGATGTCCCATTTATCTTTTCTGCCGAACTCGAGGCGGCCACAGCGGCCAAACTGCAAGCCGCCCTGCAATCCACATCACCCGCGTCGTCGTCCACCGTAACCTTGAACCAGTTCTCCGCGTTTACGTCAGGAAACAATGGGAATTACACCGCTGTGATGGACACATGTGCGTCGGATCTTTTTATTTTATTTTATCTTATTTTTGGTTTGATGACCCGATGGATCTTTTTGTTTTGATTCAAATTTGCGCGTGATACACATGTGATCCGTGATCGTCGATGCGGCCACTCCAAAACTCCAATAGATGCCTCGTCGCAACCACCAACACCACCGCCACCGCTTGGTTACAATGCCGCGCAAGACGTGTGTCCGACGATGGCCCTCGCGGCGTTGGCAAATGGAGATATCAACGGCGGCGATGGGATGTCCCGTCCTCGCTTCGTTGGAAGCATGTCGTCGAGTTCGTTGCAAGGATGGGCCGGCTAACACGGGTCGACGCCCAACTGCTCGTCGTGCGCGTGTAGCGGATGCTGACAGACGAGCATGGGCATCAGAGAGCCTTGTCTTTTTTTTTTCCTCTCCCTCCACCTCAATCGTCCGTCGCAGGATTCCGCGTCCATGACAATAAGGCGTCCCAATCGGGGGTATCAGTAGCCATTCGATTCAGACACCTTTTCTTTTTCCTCTTTTCTTTCTTTTTCTTGTCGTTGGTGCTTTGCGTGTCACATGATGTCCAATCCATTGTGTACGATTTTCTGCAGTCACTGAGAAGTAGGAACTTTGTAGACATTTTATGCCCTTGCTTGATACCTCTTTCTTGTGCATTGACGATCCTTCCATTTTTTGTGTTTGCTTGTTGTTACTGTAGTATTAGGCAGCTGCACACACAAGTGTATCAAAAGTATCGAAAAAACCGCCAATGCGGTTTTTTCTCTCGTTGGGTTTCAAAGTCGCACGCCTTTAGCTACGATACATAGTGATGATGTCACGGTTGGGGCTGACGTGTGTCCAACACCATCCATCATACAATGATGCTTCACTCGTCAGTCGTCCGTCTCTCATACCCGTATTCGTGCCGTCATTCCGAAAAATTCAACAAGCAAATTGGAAGGGCCAAAGAGCTCGAAACACGCCCGAAACACGGATAAGTTCCGGAATACCATATACAACCGTCAAAAGGCGTGGACAACTAAAATGGATCGAGCGGTTGATCGAAAGTCACAAAGTTGAAACAGATCTGCTTTATGTGGTACTCCGTACCAACGAGAGCACTCACCGCTACCCCGATCCAACTTGAATAGTTCTCTCACTGTCTGTATCTTGCACTTCGTTACATGTACATGTGCCTTTTCTGTTTTCTCACGATTGCCCATTCTGCCAGTGAGCAAACCGGCAAGTCAGTTGTTCGACTTGAACACGTACCATTTTCGTACCGATCAAGGGCCGATACCGTGGACGATAACAGTGATCACAAGGAGTGTACACGACCCAACGCGCAAGGTTAAATATGACATTGATTCTGTTAAAAATCAACGGGGAGAACCAGACTGTTTATCGACGAGAACGATCTGTGACCCGTAACGAACGGTGATACCGGGAACACAACTAACCGCCATGCATTCCTATCCTAATCATCCTATGACCAAGGCACTGTGTAGTGTGATACACGACGACGACGACCCGCAATCTGTATGTAATAACAAATGGCCAACAAAAGGTTTGTACAAATTAAATGCTCAGGAACTATATGAATTTGCACAAGTCCGACACTATTGAAAGGCGAGAATTGTACGCGACGCCTGTCAGCAGCAAGACGGCCGATCGGATCAAGTCACTGGCGTTCGAACGGTGAGGGTGGATAACTCGTAGATGTTCGGGTCCCGGGTACGGATTGCTTTTCTCGCATTGAGCCTGTCCGAACATCTAGCACTCTTCTTTGGGTACGAGTGACATGATGGAACTTACACGGCCAACATGGAGTTCACGTAGCCTGCATCGTCAAGAGTCAGCGCTCAGCATTGTACCGACCAGAAGTGGGGACGTTTGCACTTACTATGGCTAACCACCATGCTAATTGAGGCTACCCAAAAGCCACTGCCTTGAAAAAAGAACTTCGCTGGTCGGTTAGCAGCCGTGCAATTTACTAATTATTAGACGTACCATGACACCGGTAATCAACGATAATACACTGAACAAAAAAAATGATGACGACGACGAAGTGCGTAGAAAAAGCAATTGCTGGCTTACCAAGTAAAAGCACCCATATTGATGCAGACTATAGCCAAATCCTGGATGGTAGTGCGTTGCCTTCGGAAGCCAGATCTCCACAGATATTTGAAGATACCGGCTGTCACGAGAATGTCGTATAGAATGTCTCCCCCAAAGATTGGTAGCATTATCTGACAGTAGAGTACGACAATCCAAGACATCAGTGAACGCCGCAACACAATACGTGCACCTTACTGGAGACTGATATAGGTATTGAATGGTTTCAATTCGAACACTATAAAAGGAATGTTTCAACCTTAGTTGGCATGAGCGAAGAGTGCACAAACAGTTCGATGTTGAACCCTAAGGCAGGTCTTGTTCAGTAATTCCCAAGTCAGTCCGTGGAAAGTACGTACATATTCCGGAAACTGGTAAAGGTGACAAGTCAGACGAGGCTCCCGAACAGTACTTTAGTGATAAATTTACCAATTCCCATAACGATCAAGACAAGCTGCAAGAAAGTGAACCAATGGACACATATTGTGATACTTGCGACTGACGATAACAAAAATGAGAAACTTGTTCTTCCCGCTGACTATAGAGACGTTATGATGTGCTAGGTGTCGATTCGAAGCATTTACTCACTTGTCCATAAGCGACGGCAGTAAAAACTGACCAACGATTTTTTAGTATGTTGTATGACGCCAAGGACTCTTACAGACCATTGCACAATAATGATGGTGGTATTCTAGTAAACAGATGGTGAGCACTAAACCAAAAAGCTTGCATAAGGACTCACATTGACGCATGACATAACCTGCGATTCGAATTATAAATACAAAGTATCGGACCGTATAGTCATCTGTGAGTACTTACAAACCCACCCCTAGAAGCCACATAAATACAAGTCAATTGCATCCCAGACAATCTAAGGCTTACCACGGTAAGTCGGTTTCGCAACTCGACGATTCGCTTCGATGACACGAGACGAAGAAGGCCCAAAAAAAATGCATCGTCCCGATCATCCCGGCAGTGTTGCATAAGCTAGAAAAGAGCATTGTAGTAATGCACGAGAAAAACGCGGTGATACGACCCACAAGACGGCGAACACCTAAAGGAAACTCATCAGATACATTGGTTAAGAAAAACAAATGTGCATGCCAATGCTTTCAAGCTCCTGGGATCATCCGGAAACGAATAGGAGTAGAAGATCGCCTGACCCAATGTGGTACCGTACATGCTGGAAGAGTCAGGTTGTGGGGAAGAGCATGAGATCGAGTGCACATACAAAGTAGAAAGCATGAACCCTGTCAAAATTCGTAAGTATCCGGATATTAGACATCTACAATGATGTCTTTACCTATCAGTACTGGGGACCATATCAAAAGACTGGTAGACGCGGACATGAGTGACGCGGTACTACTAGGGAGTCGTTTGCTGGCACGAAACCAGCACTCAAAGTGCTGTCCTTATGAACGTTTCCCACTGAATTCCGGTCAGGATTGCAGGGCTGCCTGCATTATCGCTGAGTCGCATTTGAATAGCAGAGTTTTGATACCATTCAATTGAAGTTACGTGGGATCCGCGCGTTAGCAGCATGTACGTCTGAGCGATAGCGCCACGGCAACCATAGTTCCGCTACTTGACCTGGTAAGTGAAGTTCTAATCTGAACCACTCGTCCAACTCAAGTGCAGATAAACGGAACGTTCTTACTGCTGGTCAAGGCACAGAAACCAAGTGTGAAACCCCAATCACGAGACGCTTTGCACGAGGGATTTTCAGATGAGTGCCGATTCCCTGGCTTAGTGGCTGAGCTCAATTGAACCCTCAGGCTGGATATTCGTGCAGGGGACGATATGATATGTACATATTGACCGGCGCATGTTGCGCGACGCCACGCGTCGGGGATCCAAACAATTGATTACATAATTGGTACTTATTTCGATTTCGATTTTCCAGTCGTCTGCATGATTTTTTATGTAACAGCGCTTGCTCGTCGAGATATCTGATGCATGCGGCAAAGATCTACATACCGTCGTGTCGTGCGCCGTCTTGCACGCATTCACTTCGCCGAGGCTCTGACTCCAAAGACGTGCCAGGTATTATTTGCCGAGCGATGACTGTCTTCGGATACTGCACCAAGTTCGTTGGACGGCTTCGCAATTGACTCCGCCAGCCCTCGAAACATACAGATAAGTTCGAAAAAATTTTCCACTCAAACCCCACCACGCGAAAAGCGTCCGTGCCGCACTGGGCGTTGTTATGACTCATGACTCCAAGCTATAACGCATACAGGTGATCTAGGCCTAACGGTCCGCACCGGCCGACGTAAATAAATCCGAACTTTACTCCATAATATCAGTGCCAGAAACAGAAACGGTGGAGTTGCTATGGGTAGTCTAAGAGAGCGATAGGCTGCGCTGACAAAGTATGGCGAAGACGACACTCTGACCCCATTTTATGTCAGATCGTCAGTCCCATGACAGGTGTGGACTTAGTTCTGCTGCATCGCCACCCAATCATTTGTCGGCGAGACTAGACGGAGGCGGATCATTGATGGGCCCATGTTTGCAGTTCACCAACACCTTGGTTATCATCTTCAACTTGAATAATCCCAACTACCACGGTTGTTCGATGCGAAGCATCCAACTTGACTCCCTCGACATATATGTTGTCATGGCTGGGATTTATTATACTCTGGAAGCTAGCCCCACACCCTGCTCTCATTGACGCCATCAATCGTTCATGAACGTACCCTGCCCTCGAAGCCGGAAATTTGACCGTGCCATTGGATCTTATCCTTGCCGTCGCTGGGCCACACGAATTGACGAACCCGCCCTCCCCCGTCTGTCGTCCTGCACCGCCCGAACTTTGGCAAGCGGATCATGTGAGATCTCGGCATTCGACGCGACTTTGAGACGTAACCCCCCCGGCAGTCTTTGGACTTAGTCAAGGAGAGCATTCGTATCTCGCCAGGCCAGGTGGTCGACGAAACGTTGATCAAAGGCGGCACACCACCGGATCAGATTGACCCGCGGTGATCATTTACCTACTCGCACTAGGACCCCAGTATATTCCACCGCACATGTCCGAGTCGTTCCCAGTGTAGGTGCGGGGGTATCCCACCAACCCCAGAGTCCCACTGTGCCACGGATGGCCACCCCGGCCGAATGCACTCGGTCCTTGTCTCGACAGGATTTCGACAGGTCGATCAGACCATTCCTTCGCGCCCTGGACTACTTCGGGGACGGAAGGATGCACGTCATTGACACACCAGGTGCGTGGGAGGTCGAATTTAACACGGGCCACGAGTGCGAGCGGAATGCAGAATATCTACCTGAACACGCCAACGTGATTGCTCGCGCTTGATGAATCCATTTCGGCGAGACATCTATTAAACGGGGGGAGGGCAGGTCACATGCTCTCCCAACGCGGGGGTCGTCCGGTGTGTGTACATGAACAAAGAGTGGTACTTGGAGAATCGATCAGAAGAGTTGGACATCCTCAGAGTGCAAGTGCCAATTCGGCTGATATTACGAGGAGCGGAGAACGGAAAGAGCGCACATCGGGAGCGAACAATGGACGAAGGAGCAAACATTGCATATCAGTTGGAGCGATGACGAAGTAGACACGCCGGTGGCGTTGCGTTCTTACACATGGCTTTGCCACATATGTGGCTGTGACTTAGCATCTCTTTCGGGAGTGCGTCGTCACATCTTTTTTAGCTAGGTATATAATGCCCTACTAGTAGTTGTTCAAACTCTGGAAAACTAGGGATACAACAGGGAGAGTACTACTAGTTATATAGTAGTTCGGTTAGAGTTGCTATAGAACCGGTTCCTTGAAACAGATAGATGGACGAGGGGCATGTCGAGTTGAATCGGCTTTGTCGTATGGTTCTGTCAGACCATCACAGTGACACCGCCCTATACCGGAACAGAACAAAAAACAACACTTTTTGACAAGTCTCCACTCTCACTTTGCCAGTCGGAGTCGAGGCCGAGGATGTCGATCGATGGGCCGACCAGCCTCGGGCAAAAATGTGACTTCTCGCCATCAAAAATAGGTCAATATGTATCACTCGATTTGAAGAGAATTCAGAAATAATTTGGAAATAATCCATTCGAAATCCACGTTTTGGAAAAAAGAGTCCGATCTTTTGATTCTATCTTTTTTCTTTGTGCCCCCATCCATCCATCCTTGCACCACACACAAAGATGTTCAACCGACAGAGACGGACGACGCGAGCACCAAGTCATATAGCATCATCATGTCCACGGCTCTATCCGTCCCCTAGATAAACGTGATAAACAACAACCCTCAAGTCGCGTCCGAGTCGCACAACGGTTCAGCCAGCAAGTAGCCCGCCCCCACCACCACTCCGTGCAGGTTATAGAATACATGCATTGGTCTTGAAACGTGCCACACAGACGGGTGATACATGACGACATTAATATTGTACGAAAACAAAACAGACGACGTCGTAAGCGGATGAACCGTCCTCGTCCCTACCATGCATCGGACCATATAGGCTCATTGCGATTGTTCCGCATATACCTACAAGCGCATGCAGATCAGTCACACGACACACGAAGAGGGGAACCGTTGAGATGATGACACACCTTGATCGTCTTGTCCGCTCCTCCCGTGATCAACCTCGTCCCCGTCATGTCAAACGTCGAACAAAACACGCCTGCTTCGGCTTCGAGCGAGCCGGGTTGCGGGACGTCGTCCATATTTTGAAAGGGCGTGCCGGTGTTGTAGTCCCAGAACGTGAGGGTACCGTTGTCGCCTGGATTCACGTCGTCAGTATTCCCGCCCAACGAGCCCATGCAAGGACGTGCAAGAGGTCTGGTGATGTGCGCGTCACGTACCTCCAGAAAAGAAGACACCCTCGGCATTCACAGACATCGTATTGATGATTGCATTATGCCCCGGGAAATTAAATACAAACGTGCCATCGGGACATTTCCACTTCTTGATATTGTTCCCGCCAGCGGAGCCGGATGCGAACGAGTATTCGGTTGGGTGGATGGCGAGGGCGCGGACGGATTTTTTGTGGTGGGTGAGGGTGACCATGGTTTTTCCGGCGGCGAGATCCCATAGGCTGTGGAAGCGGGACGAAACGGAGATCGGGGGTTGAGCAGAGGAGTACTAGAAGGAATGGGAGAGACGCACCGGATTGTCGAGTCCATAGAACCCGTAATCACCTGTGGATCGGATTCTTGACATTTGACGTCGGCGACGGTGGCAGAGTGGCCAGTGAGTACGTGTATTTGTGCTTTGGTGCGCATGTCCCACACGCGGGCGGAGGCATCTCTGCCACAGGTGACTAGTACGTCGAGGGTGGGGTGTAGGCTGAGCGAGTATACGCCCGAGAGATGTCCGTGGTAATGCCGTATCACCTTGTTGACCTCGAGGTCCCAGCATTTGACCATCTACCGCGCGTCAAATGCGAATGCGAAAAAGTGGATGTCGGCGTGGACACACCTTGTCTTCACCACACGAGAACAGATACGGATGTCTCGGTGAGACAGCCAAGCCACGGACAGTCGAAATGTGACCCGTCAACGACAATTTGAGCGCCCCCGAGGCCAAATCCCAAATCTTGATGACCCGGTCCCCGGCGCCGGTCGCGAACCACGTGTTTCCGGGCTCGACGGCGACACTGCGGACCCAGCCCAAATGGCCCGAGATGACGCGGACGAGTTTCCATGGGGGGTGGTACGTCGGTTTAACCGTCCGCACCGTCTTGTGGAGGGTGAGCGCTTCGGAGAGCTTGGACGAGGTGGCAAAGGTGGACGGTTGTGCTTTGGGGGTGTTGTCAATCGCGGCGATCATGCGCGAGGTGTCGCTGGATGCTGAGTGGGGGTTAGTGTCGATACGAGGCGAGGGCGAGGATGACGTACGGCCGGCGGTGATCATTTTTTGGGAGGGTTGAGGTGGTTTGGGGCGTGCGGGCCCGATGGCGGTTTGTTGAGCGAGGAGGGCAGAAGGGAGCTCGCGGTAGTGTTTGTACTCGTCGGCCATTTTGACGGATAGGCGTAGGCGGGCGCTGTGTGGAGTGAGTATGGGACACGGCGAGGGAAAGGGACGTACCTCTTCTCGTCGTCGTGTATCATGGTGTCATCGGGACATGAGGCAAAGATGTCGCGCGTCCGTTTTGCGCTTTGTCTGAGGAGCGGGTCGAGCGGTGCGAGTATCGAGGCCATCGGCGTACTTGCTCAAAAAGTATACATGTCCATTTTTGGAAATGGGTCGAGTGGCTTTGTCATTGTTTGGCGATAAGGAGATGGCGACGGCGTGTTGTTCATTGCCTTTGCCATCGTTGGACCGCCGTTTGTCGTGAGGAGCATAGAGAGCAGAACGTTGTAGAGTCGGTACCAGCGTAGACTACGTCCACCATGTCAGACGCAGCTGAGCTCAAAAAACATGTGAAGCAGCTCCAGAATGCGAGCACGAATGAGGTATGTCGTTCAGGCGTTGCATTTCCTGGCTCGACTGACTTGTTCTCCTAGGAACGTGTGGCTATCCTAAAGGTTCTCAAGAAAGAGTTTCAGGTCAACGAAGCGCTCCTAAGGGTAGGCATCTGTCCAGCGTGAACGTGGTAAATTGTCCTACACAACGTCCGTAGGAGAGCAAGGCCGGTCTTGCCGTAGGCAAGCTCCGTGCCCACGAGTCAAAAGAGGTCTCCGACTTGGCCAAGGAGATTGTCAAAAAGTGGAAAAACGAGGTCGACAAGGCCAAATCCACATCGAGTTCAAAGTTGGTGCTCATCAACGGAAAACCAGCAGGTGCGTTTCTCCGCCGAGAAGATTAGTTTATGTTGCCCTCTGACGCGCGTCTAGCTCGCAAGCAGTCTACGTCGGTGACCCCCGTCGCCACACCCACACCCAATGGTAAAACCGAAGTCCGCAGTTCCAAAGTAGATGGTGTCAAAATTACGGTGACGGGCGATAACACCCGGGACCGATGTGCGGAGCTCATCTATGATGGTCTCGCCTGTGACTCGGGCGCCCGTGAGTCCCCTATGTTCCCACACGCGTCGTCCAGTCTGACTCGCTCTGTTTCACAGCCAGCGATCTGATCACCAGCCGTGCAATCGCCGTCGAAAAGGCAGTCTTTGCACACTTTGGCGGCACGAACGCAGAATACAAGGGCAAGATTCGATCTCTGTTCGTCAACCTCAAGGACAAGGCGAATCCCAGCTTGCGTGAAAGTGTCGTCAGCGGCGAGCTGTCCCCCGAAAAATTCAGCAGAATGACAAACGAGGTACCGTGTCACTCCTTTTCGAATGTCTCGTCATTCACAGCCTCATGGCGGACTAGGAAATGATGACCGAGGAACGGCGCGCTGCCGACCAAAAAATTAAAGAAGAGAACTTGTTCAAATCTCTTGGCGCCGGGCAACAGGAAGCGGAGACCGACGGCTTCCAGTGTGGAAGGTGCAAGCAGGCGAGTAGTCTTCTCACAAATGCGTGTCGCCGCGGTTAACGCCCCTCAAGCGCAAGTGCCGTTACCGTCAAGCACAGACACGAAGCGCTGACGAACCAATGACCACCTTTGTCACGTACGTCGGCCCCGCTCGATCTATCGATCCTCTCGCTGATTTTTCGTGCAGATGTGTCAACTGCGGAAACAGGTCAGTGGCCCATGTTTCTCTGTTTTTCGTCCAGCGGGCCAATGGTTTCATTCAGGTGGAAATTTTCTTGAATGGACTTCTCTCGTGTATATCGCCCCACTTTTATCGTTTGAGAATTAGTTTCATGCCTATGCCAGAGTTTAATCTTGTATACCCCTTCACGTTTGCATAGGGGCTTACGTAATGTACGGACCCATCCTGTGTTGCACTGGCACGCGTTTATTTACGCGTTCGGCGCGTCCATTCCTTGTCGTCGTTCCGTCTCTTTTTCGTTTCACCATGTCACAAGACTTCGACGCAGACGACGTCAAACCGAAGCTGAACCTGGTCATAAACTTCGAGGGTCAACGTGGGTACCCCCTCGGCGCTCCCTGTGTGCTCCTCACGAACACGACACTACAGAAATCACCGTGAAAGTAAAGCCAAACATGCCCTTTCGAAAAATATTCGAGGCGGCGGAGGTGCGTGACGCCGTTGTCGCATATGGGGTTATGCCATCCTGACCCACGCACGTTGCAGAAACGCTTCGGGAAAGAATCAGGCAGGTCTACATTACCCATACAGCACGCGTTGATCCCACCATTCCCGGACAGGGACATTCCGATTCGTCTATGAGGGGAACAGACTGACAGCGGAAGGCACGCCTGCAGAGGTGCGGTTTCGTTGGGTCATCCTGCCCGTGTGTGCTGACCGTGTGTGGACAGGTGGGGATGGAGGAGGGTGACGTGATTGACGCTCATCTACAGCAGGTACGTGAGACGGTGTTGGTCGTACGTGATGCTTCTTTTGCGGACGGTCTCTCTCTAGGTCGGCGGCGGCGGAGACGTGCGTGTGCAGTAGTGTGCTTGGAGTGCGGATATTCGTCTTGTTGTCAGTGTCTGTGTATTGTACACCTGGAGGGATTCGTTTGTGTTGAGAATACCATATGTACCGACAGGGGCAATTGATTACTGCGTGGGAGCTGCCTTCATTCAAGGCTTGGACAGCTGCGGCCATGTCAGGCCCACACGCCCGTCGCCTGCTCGGATGGCTCAGTTATGCATTCGCAAGGTATGGCCATCTCTTGCTCTCACAACTCTCCCCCGACGACGTTCACAGCGAAGTATTCGTGGTCGTTTCGCTCACGCTCTTCCTGCCTATCTGCCTAGAGCAGTTCGCAAGGGACAATGGCTTCTGGGAGCCAGACCACACTAAACCATGTTTGTCTACCCCAGGCGGGGACACTGCGTCCTCTGCAGGACGCTGTTCCGTCAAAATTGGCTGGCTTTGGATAGACACCGCGAGCTTTAGGTCCGTCGCCCTCGATCCATTCGCCGTCGCTTCCTAACAGCCACATG
>JBBPQV010001061.1:0-12856 GCA_038092675.1 Boletus rufocinnamomeus | reverse complement strand
TCCCTTCTTCGTCAATTCTTTCTCGCCCATAAGCATCCACCAGTCGCACAGCTGGGGATTTCCGAAGTGACCGTGGAGATGGACCATTTTCTCGAGAAATCGGGGTTGTGGGCCGTTCTGGGGTAGCAGGTCTATGTGATACAGCTGATGTCGACGTCGGCTGGGGAACTTCATTTACAACCACTTCAATGTTGTTGTCAGTCCCACGGTCTGTGGTCAGCTTTGACAATGGCAACTCAGGGTTTGCCAATTTTATAGCAGATATGGGCGAATTTGGATGCCCTTCCGTTGCAGAAGTCTCTGATTCGGTTACATCGAAACGAACTTTTAACAAGCCCTTCCTCTTGCCAAGCGATCCATACTGAGATTGATCCACGCCATTGTTTAGGAGCGCGGATTGGCCTGGAGTTGCCATCCATGCACCCGGCGGCGCAGGCGTGCGCAAGGGGAGAGATCTGGCTCGTGACAATGTTCCTACCGGGGTAAGAAGTCCATCTTCGCCCAGATCGTCGGTCTCAGTCTCGGTGCGTTTGGTGGGGTAGGAGTTAGCGCGGGGTAGCGGAGTGGAGGTGGATGCTGGAGGTGTCGACTCCAAAGGGAAAAAAGCCGCAGGAGAAGATGGTCGATAGCCTAGCCTAGGTGGCAATGGAGTCGCAACCCAAGCACCGGGTGGTTTTGGTGTCTTGGTCAATGTGAAATTTGAGCTGGCATCGACACGTCGGTCCCTTATAGGCGTACGTCCAAGCGCATCGTCATCCGACGATGACGGCGGACCAGGAAGGTCCGGAAGGTCATGTGGGGGTGAAGGCGTTCGAAGGTCTAAGATAGAACTACCGAGCGACGTCTGACGTGGAGGAGTGGCAAGGGCAAACGAAGGAGACATTTCGGAAGTGGGTAATCCGGTACCGGTAGAGGGGGGAGTACCAGGAGGAGTTGCACTAATAGATGGCTCTTCTGGCGAGGGACTTAGAGTTTGAGAACGTGATGAATCGTTCACTTTCTGAAGGGACGCTTCGTTGGGGATAGAGGCTGGTGTTCCCAATCGAGGGGAACCCTGTGGAGAAGGTGACGTTAAGACTTCTGTCTCAGTGTCCGTCTCAATCTCTTCTGGGATGTGATTTGGAGGATTACTCTTCGGTGTGGTAGACTGAGGAGGAAACTCGATGATGGACTCTTCATCACTGGCTAATGTAGTGTTATAACCTATCCAGAGTGTAAACGTAGATAATGACACACCTAGTACTATGTCTTCCTGACTCCATGAATTTCTGGCCGCCGGAGGCTCGACAACTTCAGTTGGTCCATTCTGATAATCCCGTTGAAAGGAAATCTCATCACCCACGACGTGCGTGAGGCTCATATCACTAGTCGCGTGGCCAACACTTGAGGGGCCTTTCATCCTCGAACGCACAGGTATCTGGCTGGATACGACAGCTTCCGATGTCCTACTAGTTGGTCGAGGACCAGGAGTGGGGGAGGAAGTACTTTTGCGACGATCTGCAGGATCATCGAGTTCAAGCGGAGGGAGAGGACTACGGGCGAAATTCCAACCAAACTTAGAAGCGGCAGCTGGCGTGGGGCTGAAACCATCTAATGGCGCGGATTGAGTAGTGCCGATGGCACTTTCGTCGAAGCCCGAGCCTGGGCGATCATCTGACTTGTGTAACAAGGCAGGTGACGTAGCAGAAGAAGAGTCTACCTTTGGTAACGCAGTCCGTAGCTTGGTTGACACCCAAGAAGCGTCTCGGTGTCCATGAGAGTCTCCCAGATGAGTTAGACTCGAAGTAGCACGAAGGGAATTGTTATCCTTGTTCCGAATTTTAAGGTGAGAAGCTGATGGAGATTTGGAGGTCGACCAGTGAGGACGGGGAGAATTCCAGTTGCGCTCTCGCTCCTGTGTTATTTCTTTTTCCTCTTCTTGCTCCCGTTCCTTCAATGAATCGTGGCTGCTGGCTAAGGAGGCAGGGGAATCCGAACGGAGGGATGTACGGGAGGACTTTCGCTGAAGAGATGCGTGGGTTGGTGTAAGATGAGTCGGAGCAGAGGGTGAATGTGGTGGATGAGAGTGTGAGTGTGAGTGTGAAAATGACTGATTTGAGCTGGTACTCAAACTCGAGGATGGCCGGGACGGATGTCGTTTGTTCCATTCTCGTTCTCGCTCATGATTTCTTTCTCGCTCAAGTTCCGAAATTCGATCTCGATCTGGAAAATTTCAAGGTACGAGAAGAATGAACTAGGAAGATACTTACACTCTGCCTGAGAGCCAATTGAACTGGGCCTGGAGCTGTGATCGTCGTCGAAGCTCCGAAGAGATGCGAGGCTGCCTCGTCTTTCCAGGGGTCTGTGCACCGGTCTGGCGGCACTACTCTGCGACATTGCGGATTCATGAGAGATTGATTTTGTATGCGAAGGCGAGCGGAATTCTTGAGAAAGACGACGATGGAATTCTTGTGAGTGTCTGCGATGTATCTCCGGGGTATTGGACCGTGACGAGAGTCTCGGGCGATTCCACTCCCGTTCGCGCTGGTGGTTGTGCCCCTCTTCTTGGGAACGATGTACCCTATCTTTGATTAACTATGTGAGTGTACAATCCGGTGTACACGAGTAAATCGCCTACCAGGGGCCCCATTCACTAAAGAACTTGTCGTTGAAGCTGCTAGTCAATGTAACGTAATCAATGGAAGGTACGTTCGATCTGCGAGTCAGTGGCTTACAATCGAACTCATAGCTTGTGCGTCTGGGTCCTAGCTTTGAACCATCCTTGCCTCCTCTGAGTGAAGAAGATGGACGCGAGTCGGATGGTATCGTAGTGGATTGCGCGACAGTCGGAGCCGAAGTCGAGGCTGCGTTATGTAAAAATCTGAGCGCTCTGGAGAGTCGAAGTTGGAGCAATCATACCTTCATTCTCAGAATTGAGAACGTCACCCATTGCCCGCTGCATTTCCGAATCTTGTTCGAGGAGATCTACAGACAGATGAATCAGACGAAGCGATGCATTCTACCTCGAGACATACTGGATTGAAATGCCAGCTGGGATGACATTTGGAACGATGGGAGTGGTGTGAAAGTGTTGACTGGCGGAGCTGCGCGGGTTGGGTTGAGTTGGGATGACGGAGTAGACGCCGGAAAACGATGTTGGGAATTAGAGGTGCTTGTAGATGCTAGAGATGTATCTGATTGCATAAAAACACTGAATACGTGTGAAGAGAGAATGCTCGACAACGTACGATCGTATAATGCCTCCGGAAGGCCCTGGTCCACAAGTTGTGATTGGGAAGACATAAGTCGCGCACGTAGGGAATCAAAAGTGGATGCTGTCGACAACCGAAATGAAGGGTCGGGTTGTCTGTTAGATTCTGGTGCGCGAGGTTTGGAGAGATGCCAGTGCTATATGGGACGGCCACGTACTTGGCTTTTCAGCTTCCTCGTCACTCAAGCTTCGTCGTGCGGCCCTCCGTTGACCTCTGTCCCTGTCAACCACCGGGGTGATTTCCATCGAACTACCATCGAAGCTGTTTCTACGGAGGCGACCCTTTTGTGGAGTGTCTCCTGGCTCCCTGAGTGCACGGGAGAATATATCTTTCAAAGAATCACGGGTGACGCTGGAGGTACTGGAACCGAAATGCGCGGGGTCAGCGGCCGAATCTGCCTCGGATGAGGGTGCTGGGGGAGGGAAGGGTGTCGCGTTCCTCGGAGAGCGTGGTTCGCGGGCAAGAAGGGCGCGGAGACGAGCTGCTGGAGTCTCTGCAGGAAGGGGAGTGGCGATGGTGGGGGTGGGGAATGAGGATGGGGTGTGGTCGGGATTGAGGGAGGTGATGGGCTTGGGATGCATACGAGGAGTGGGGAGCTCGTCCTCTTCATCGTGTACGGCCGAAAAGAACGAACGTGCGGAGGCAGGAGCAGGCTGGGGAGTTGTCTCCGGACCGCCGTCCGGCATGCGAGCCGGGCTTGGACTGCGCCTGAACAGTCTGAGACGGGGCCTGAGCAGGGTGGCCGATGAAGAAGGCGCATCCATGATATCGATATCAGCGTCGCGAACTGCCACGACGTGCCAGCCGTCCTCGCGTCCTCGAGGCTCGAGGTCAACAGGTTCAATCACACGTTTGGTCCTTCTTAATCAGGACAATCCATCTCGTCGCACGCGAAAAATCCCAACAGTGGTCTGCCTGCTTGGTTAACTGCATTCGGCGCGCAAGTATATCTTGTGAACGCGTTACTCCAAGCTTTTTGATCCAGTTTGGTCGCCCAGTGGTGTCATGATCCTCACCCCCGGTCCTCGCAGATTCAAGGCAGGTCTCTTATTCTTCTGTAGTGTACAGTCCCTCATTCCAATGTAGACAATTACTCTCAGCATCACTTGTCCAATTTCTCGTCGTCTACAATTTCGCAAGTTTGCTCTTCTATATCACATTTGTCCCTAGATCTGATAACCCCGCGTTGGTTTAGTTGGATAGGATGCATGAATGCATTCTTGGTCTTCTCTGGAGGGCTTTTTTGGAACGCTTTATGACAGGGGATACTTGTACGCCCACTTTTCCCTTTGACTCCCGTACTCACATGCTCTACATCTGTAAGCCATTGGTTGGTGGTAGGCGGTTGCAGCCTACGAATAAAATGTCTCTTTATGCTCTCTCTAACACAACCAAATCAATTTTATCAGGTGTGTATTCGTCGTGGTAACGTTTCGAATATAACACGACACTCTCTTAGATTTTTTTGTGGCATGGCTTGGGCTTGTGATTAGCACCCTCGCTTGCTGTGCTGTCTCATCACTTCAAGAAAAGACGCTCCATTGCGATGTCCATGGTCACGGGGGTATTTCGCAGGAGTTTGTCAGTATTGCTCCCTTTTCTCTTGGTTGCATTGTGAATAACAAGCGAATCCAGCCGTGGATCTTTCTTCTCCTCTTATCGCATTCCTGACTCGCGACCTATCTGAGTTTTCGATCGTCCCACCGAGAGCCATAACCTCATAACCTCCCTCGAAAGGCACGTATGGATATTTCGTTATTCATGATGGGTGCGCAAGGAAAGATTTTATGTCCCATTTCTCACACATGAAGCCATAAGAATCGGAAGCTTGATAGGTGAGTCCTTCAAGAATCGAGAGTCGATGTCTTCAAGCTATGACCTCATGCGTGTGCACAGGAACTGGTCTCGCAGGCGCACTTGAGGATCAGAGCGCGGTTGGTGGAGACCCGCGGTGCTTCGTGGGGTGAGTTCATGAAGAATACCTGCTATTGTCCCGCCCCTGACCTTTTCTTGTCTGTCGCAGTGTTTTAGTTCGGAAGCACTGTTTTCTCGGTCTTAGTTTCGAACGTAGAAGCCTTCCAGTTGTGCATTCCTTAGACTTTCTGATTAACTAGACCTAGCGCTGCATCTTATCCGCCCAGATGCACGGAAATCGGTCCAGCGTCTCCACAAAAACTGACGTTACATCCCCCTTCAATGGTTGGTTATAGTTACAGTGAACGTTACAGTGACAAGAGGACTTTCGCTTGTGAACTCTAGCGAACAATCATTCAGGCATAGCACAAAACAGCGTATTCCTGAAAAGATATACCAATGAGACGCGATTCGTTGTAGCGGTGAGTCGGAATTTTACCTTTACTTTCTTCTCGCTGTCGTCGTAGGGAATGAAACAACCGTCTCCGTATATTTCACAAGCTTTTCCTGGGTGGACAGCGCCGCGGTAGGGAGCCTGGGCAATGTAGATAGGGGTACCATCTGGCTCCCTTCCACCTTCAACGGGCCGAGCACGGAGGGCTTCGAGATTGAACTGGCCAGAGCAAGGCACCCACTTGACGGCGCGAGAGTCGCCGACAAGGATTTCGTATTTGTCAAACTGCAAGACAGGTTCGAGGACATAAACTGGCAATGTGCTTAAACCACCTACGTGAATCTCGTCTTTCTTGAACCCGATCACTGCCCCTTTCTTGAAGACGCTAGAAGCTTTGCCGACCACTGATCAAGGCACAACTGAGGGTGTGTTCCCAAATCGTCAGATTCAAACTCACAGATTCCGCTCTGTTAATCGTACGAACATCAGTGGCTGAATTAACAACAGTGTGACGTGCGAACCTCATGATAAACACGGCAGATGTAAAGGTGCTCTCCGCGTTCTTCTCCGCCTTGGATGGCATCGCGGGGAATGGACCTACCCTCGTTCCAAATCCAAGCAACTGGTGCATTGTACTGTCCTGCCCTCCATTGCTGGGTACGGATCTGCGAATCTTGGACCCAATTGCTTGCCGACCAAGCGTGAGTCGCTTTCTGTGAAACGATAAGTCTCCAAGGACAAGCTAGGGACAGTGGACTAAATGTCATTCCTACCTCCTCTGATTTCTTTTCGTGCTGCTTGTAGGCATAATAGCCCGCACCGATCGCTGCGACCCCCGCAAGGATACCTCCACCGATCTATCAAAGATTAGATGATCGACTAACAAGGCAGATCTTGGGAGTACCTCGAGTTCCTTCTTCTGCTTATCGTCCACGTCGTACCAATGCTTCTCCTTTCGCTCTTCCACGGTTTCCGCAACAGAGGCTTGGTACGACAGCTCGTCGACTTCCACACGCTGCACTTCCTGTCGTTGCTGTCCATAATCAGGAGGAGAACGGAGAGGTTCGCGGTCTTCGCCCCACTTCTCCTCACGATGGTGATGACGATGATGTTCCCCTTGGAGGCGTCCCCAGAGGGCGGGAGTCAACGGGGGTGTCCAATCACCCTGTTTTTTTTTTTTGTGAATGAGAGCAGAATCACTGGACTTGCAGAGGACTTGCCTGGGAGCGGTGGGGTTGGACGATCTTGTACTCGATCCCTAGATCCTGGCGATCAGAACAAGCTAGACGGATGAAAGGAGTGTCTACCTTCGAATTCGACAACGTCGCCATACTGGTATTCTTCACCGGGTTGCCATCGTGGAGCCATTGTGCAACTACAAGTGTGAGAGTGGACTGTTCAGAGATGTGGTCCGGAGATTCGGATGGGTGGGGTGGGTTTATATACCTACGTAGTACGATGGCGATGCTTGGATGACAAGGGTTTACGCGCGGCGATCGATGTACCGTTTTCGTTCTTTGCGCCCCATCATTTGAGGGTGTTGCCAAGTAATGGGGGCCAGTCACAATCAAGTTCTGTGAAGGTGAAGGTGTGCCAAGATCTACCTGGATGCGGAAAGATCATATCATATCGACGGTTATCTGATTCAACGAGGCTCGAACGAGGCCGGTGAGCGGAGTGATTGTGACTGTCGTCCATTCGGATCGCCGCCGCCGCCGCACTGGTAGCGATGGAGTTGAATGATCAGCTAGCCTCAAACCAAAAAACTTCACCACAGAGCAGATGACGGTTTATCGTGTGCGAGATGGGCAGTCCCTAACGTGTTGAATGACTCGGATCCCTGAGCTCCAGGCTGTTTCCGAACGATCAGCTTCATCGTGGTACGTTGAGTACAGCCTGTGCTAATTCTAACTTCCTGAGTCACGTCAACGTGAGATTGATCTCCATCAGCTTCGGTTCCACAGAATTACGATGAGCAGAGAAACTGAAGTGGTCTTCCGTATCGCGCCAACGCTGCAGAAATATGACTGGGGAAAGATCGGAAGCCAATCCAAAGTCGCCCAACTTGCGGCAGGGGCAGATATCGGCTTCGTGCTCGACAACTCAGCCACCTATGCGGAGGCAAGTCGTTGATGATCCTTGGATGCCAATGACTGACAACTTCCTTTCTCCAGCTGTGGATGGGCACGCATGTTAAATCACCTTCAGGAGTAGTCGGCTCGAGCTCGAGTCTCCCGAACATCTTGGCTGCGAACCCACACCTCATCGGAAGCGAGGTTTCCAACAAATTCCCTACCTCGCACGGAAACCTTCCCTTCCTCTTCAAGGTCCTGTCGATCAACAAGGCCTTGAGTATTCAAACACACCCTGACAAGAAGACTGCGGAGCAGCTGCATGCGAGGCAGCCAACGGTTTACACAGGTGAGGTCCTTGGTCTTGGAGATGGTCCGATCTCATTCGATTCAAGATGACAACCATAAGCCCGAAATGGCGATCGCGTTGACGGATTTCAGAGGCCTGTGCGGATTCTTGCCCATCCCAGACATCAAAGCATACCTCAGGAATGTGCCAGAGCTTCGTGCACTGGTTTCAGAACAAGTCGCGGATTGCTTTCTCTCAGCCGAGGGACCAGAGGAGCGAGAGCAACTGCAAAATCTCTTTTCAGCCCTCATGCAAGCCGGTCCGGACGCGGTCAATGTCCAGCTTTCGCGCTTGGTGGCGCGTTATAACGCCGAGAATGAACGGAGTGACGTCAAGGACCTTGTCCTTAGCCTGAACGAACAATATCCAGGAGATGTTGGAGTATTCTGCCCCTTTATGCTGAACTACGTCAAGCTGGAGACTGGACAAGCCATTTTTCTCGGCGCGGGAGAACCTCACGCCTATATTTCTGGAGGTAGGGCTTTGTTCTAAAATTCTGCAGGCGCCGGCGTTCACCACGACGATTAGATATCATGGAGTGCATGGCCAACTCAGATAACGTCATCCGAGCAGGTCTCACTCCGAAACCGAAGGACATTCCTAATCTCCTCGCTGGTCTGACCTACAACGCTGCTCCCTGGTCCAACCATATGGTCCAGCCATCCGCAAGTCCAAACTCAGCCATCGTGACTTACGATCCCCCTGTTCAAGATTTCACAGTCCTTGCGTTAAACCTAGTGCGAGGTTCGGAGTCCCAAAGTGTAATTAATGGGCCATCGATTATCATCGCTACTGAAGGGGCTGGCTTCATCAAATGGGACAAGGATAATAAATCACTGGCCCTAAAACCAGGGAATGTTGTTTTTGTAGGGGCCAAGGTCCCTGTTTCTTTCAGCGCCTCCGAAAAGTTGACGTTGTTTAGAGCCTACGTTGACTGAGTAGACTATGCAGGGGATCTGGGGTAAGATTCAAGATGTCATGTAAGTCTTCGCTATTGGAATGTTACGTAGCGAGTTTTGTGAAGGATTGATCGAGAAGCAACGTTTATGCCCGGAATGGAAGGACCACTGTATATATTGCAAACAACTGCAAGCCCTGTAAGTATGTACCGATGTAGACATCCAACCTGAGAGAAACGAAGAACCACCTGGTTCAAGCAAATCGAGTACGACATCATCATAATTCTCCCGCAACTCGCTTCTCAATGATACTGGCGACATTGGGACCGTAGACCGGTATTCTGTCGCCTTGAAATCCCTCCGGATACATCACCTCGGGTGTGTTCTCCGCGAAATAGCTAGGGAAGGTCCCTCAGTGGTGTCTGACGTGCCGAACAGAACACACTCACGTATCATTCCAAATACCGAAATGCCTCATCCCTAACGCGCGTGTTGTCCATTCGTAATCATGAGCAAAGCCTCCTGGGTAAAATATCTCAATTACAGCAGACACGTTGGTGCGTGGCATCAGAATGAGGTGTGATAAGCCATTGCCATGTACTCCAAGTAAAATCTATGCATCCGTGTCAGCTGCAAGGCTGCTGTGTGTGTAGGGGGGAGCGGGGGAGAACTCACTGTCGTGCGTGCCGCATGTCGAACCTGATCGTCTTTTGTCATTTCCTCGGCCCTCACCACATTCAGCTCCCACTGTTTACCCGCGATGCCATCTGTATGCACCATGCTCGTTATTTCTGCATTCTTCCTCTGTACAAGGGCCTCTAGATTCTCGACCAGTGCCTCGTGGTCTTCAGGGATCAAGCGACGCCCTGTGTGTTGACGAGAGATGTAAGTAATGACAATTTTTTCGGTCTCTTCAAACTCGGGGGGTGGTGAGGTCAGTGACTTGTCGCCCAGCGCGTGATCCCCGAAAAAACCCTCCTCGTCATCTATCGTTACACCTGCGAATCGCCAAACAGCATATTTGATCGGCCTCCACCACGAACCATATTTATCCAACTTTGAGCGAGCGACCAGACCGTCAACTGGTTCACTGGCCATACGGTGAGTCGAGCCGCACTGGCCACCTCTGTTGGCTGCCGACCGATCCGTGAGCAAAAGGTAAGGAAAGTGCCAAGCACGATGAAAATCTGAGTCGATGCTAGCAGACGTGGCAGCCACGCGATCATTCCAGTCGACATCGACTTCTACCGTTAAAGATGGGAAAGCAGCCCGCAGGAAGTAGCTATTAAGTCCTGGGTTGTCTCGCCACCCTACATTTGACGAGTGAGGAAAGATAGCACGATGAATCGGGGGAGGGGGTCCAGGATGCACTCCTGTCCAGAATGACCAAGTCCCAAGTAGAATCTCGGCGCAGAAGTGATAGTAGTGTGCTAGGACTGGCTCATGATTAGTTCAGACGAAAGCCAGTCTAGGTGCGAACGCACACTGTGGTGGATCATTGATCAGAAGCTAGTTATCAAATAGACATTTAGCAAATTACATCTATTATCTGCGGTTACGACTAACCGTATTGCCCTCGACCGACCAAACTCTACGTGTGGAAGGATGGTTTCCCCACAGCTGAAGTGCTTCCTCAGGACTTACAACATGCATGTTCCATGGGGTAGGTTCGCGGAGTGCTATATTCTCTGGGTTGTTTTCTGAGAGGAGACCGGTCGAAATCATGTACCTGGTATCGGGGAACGAAGATGGAGAAGAAGTATGGATCAGAAGGGTGCCGTTTGCCATGTAGATGTCACGAAACAACGTCCATCCAGGAACGTGATCTACAACGGTGGTTTCTGGTAGCGACGACAGCCTCGAAAAATCCATGTTTTGGGATGTGGTACTTTGGCCCCCCAATTCGCTACTCGATTCTGGTGGGATAGCAGCAAGTAATCCACTGATTTCTTGGTCGTTGTGTGGTGGGTATTCATGAACGGGAGGTTCTGAATCATCGCTGGCTTGTTCGTGGAACCTGGCAGCTTTCACGGTGGGTTGCGAGGTCAGAGGTGCGAAAGATGTGAAGAAGTGCATCGAGAGGGCACCAATGACGATGAGGACCGCATCGCGTCGCGAGAGGGCGCGAATGAGTGGAGGCATGAGAGAGGGCGTCGGAGCAAAATGCTCACAGACACAGCGAATTACGACAACACTGTGGGCGCCTACAGTCAACGTACATGCTGGCGGGAAGACTCTATGGTTTTATATCCGAAATTAGTTGTTGATACATTTCGGGCATTGTAGTCCCGACTCCGAGGAGAATCACCGCACTCGAATGCACGAGACAATCTAAAGTACTTGTGCTCACTCCTTGGAAACAAAGTCATGGAACGGGATGATCTTGAAGCTCGACAGGGCGAGCACACGGACGCGTCTTGAACTTGTTCGTCGTCGCCGCTGCCGACGCCATCAAATGTCACCTGAGGTTGGTAGAATTATGTAATCGTATATCAGTTCTACCATGCTCCCCCTGGTCAGCGTATGTCTGGTACTGACTGGCCTCGTCTACGCTGCTACCATCAACGACGTTCGACCCCTAGTAGTATGGCACGGTCTTGGTGATACATATACATCGCCTGGTATGGTCCAGTTTGAAAGCGAAGTGAAGAAGGTGCACCCTGGGATCTTCGTCCACTCCGTATACATCGACCAGGACGAAAAGGCAGATCAACGTGCCGGATTCGTGAGTGATGTATCCACTAAAGAAACTTTGTTCACTGAAGGACCCCCCAGTATGGGAATGTCGATCAGCAGCTTGCCATTGTTACTGAGCAACTCACCTCGATTCCAGAGCTTAGCAGAGGGTTTGATGCCATCGGTTTCTCTCAAGGCGGTCAGTTCCTGCGCGCATACGTGGAGCGAAATAACACACCCCCTGTGCACAATCTCATTACTTTCGGATCGCAACACATGGGCATCTCTGATCTGCCATTGTGCAGTTCTTTTGATTTTCTGTGTCAGGTCGCTCGCCGTACCGCAAAGGCTGGGGTATATAGCAAATGGGCACAGGAGAATCTGGTACAGGTTGGACGAAATCAATGCTTCATCCTATTCCTCATATGAAACTCAGTCATGAACCCGACAGGCGCAATACTTCAGGGATCCGACACAATTGTCGTTGTATATGTCGTCAGGCAGCTTCCTCGCTGATATCAACAACGAGGTTCTACTTCCGTCTGCGAAAAAGCGAGCATATGTTGAAAATCTTGCTTCACTACAACACCTTATCCTTGTCCTCTTTGCGGAAGACGAGACCGTGGTCCCTAAGGAGAGTGCATGGTTTGGATCTGAAGCTCCGCCAGAGCAAAATATGCGCTACATGTCCGACCAGTTTCCAGAACAAGAGCACCTTGGACCACACGTTCAGGAGAAGACTATCGTGCCCATGAAGCTCCAGCCGTTGTACACAGAGGATTGGATTGGCCTGCGGACCCTCGATGAACGAGGTGCCGTAGTTTTGGTCACTTGCCCGGGGAGACACATGCAGTTGACGGGATGCTGGGAGAATCTGGCGGAGAAATGGATCGGGGGCGCCGTATGAGAGTTGTTCCATTTCCGTTGTGCGCTATTAGTCTGGGACTAGTCATGCGTCACATTTTGTCACTCGTCACACTCTAAGTGAAAGTTGCTCTGGGAGTCTCACACGATCATTCCTGTATCACCTTTTCGTTGTCTGGATAACATGTCGGGCGCAGCAGCATCAGCGGGAGCTTCCCGGTTTTCTGGATTCATGAACCACCCAGCTGGTTCGTGTTTTGAGATCTCCTCCGTAACGATGTTGACTTCCGCTCGGGACCCATTAACACCCCGCTTGTGCAAACAGGTCCCAAGACCGTATTCTTTTGGGCCCCGTTGATGAAGTGGTGTTTGGTTGCTGCAGGTCTGAAAGACTTGAACAGGCCGGCGGAGAAACTGAGCGTATCCCAAAACGTCGG
>JBBPQV010001060.1:0-12869 GCA_038092675.1 Boletus rufocinnamomeus | reverse complement strand
GGAAAAGCCATCCTTTAGATCGATGGTGTGATTGAAGGATCAGAAGGGGGGGGGGTAGTTCATCAATGATTTTTTTTTTGAATACCTCTTGGAAGGTGGAGTATTGTGGTGGAAGTTTCTTCTCCACTTTCTCAGCTTTTGAGGCGATCTCCATCACAATGGTGGTTTTGTGAATGGATAGAGAATGATCAAGTCATTTCTTCCATAACTGAGTAATGTAGAGATCCAGATCCATATCCAGATATTGGATGAGATATCACTGGGTGATGGCTTCAGGGGAGTCATGACAAGGGATGGGGAGCTGATTTGGGATGGTGACTTGTCCAGCTGTCCAATCAATGGTAGGATTGACATCCTTGAGCCAGGGGAGTCTGAGGATGACATTTTCAGATCTGCAGTTGATAACCATTAACTTTCATTCTTCTTTGATCTCTCCCACTTGGAGGGTGAGGGATACCTGGTGTTGGATGATCCCTTCTTTGTTGGTAGACCCATCCACATTCCTGGCTTTCAGTGGTTTTTGGAGTCAGTGGATGGGAATGTGGTATCTTGAGACAAAGTCTTGATCAATGAAACACCCAGCTGCACTGCTATCGATTAAGGCAGTAATGTCAACAATTTGTGCTCCCCCATGCATATAGAGGGAGAGAGGGATCTGGATTGACTGCACATGTGAATCTGATACAAATACAGGAGCTATTATGGGTGAAGGAGAAAACATTGAAACTTCCCTCCATTTCAAAAATCCTTGGCCACTTCTATCCTAGTGGTCACCACTGTTTCTCTTGCCTCCTCCAGTTCTTCTTTGTAACAGGTCTTGAGTACCTGCAGGATATCTTCTTTGGGGATGTATAGAAAACTATAGTGTAGTCACTAAAGAAAAAACTACAGTACTAGCAGGCTGAAATAAGCCATGCTTATGTAAGCTACTAATGTTCTCACCCATTCGAGATGAGTTTACAACAGGATGTTTCTTCCTCCAAGGTTGGTGCCATAGGTCGCAATAGGGTCTGGGGTAGGAGCGGTGGAAGCAGCTCTAACTCTCTGGGGGTTTCTAGGAGGATGTGGTGGCCTGTTGTTGCTGCAAGGCAGGTTATTGTTACAAGGGGGAGAATGAGGGTGGTTGGTGGTGCAACATCCCTTTTGATGACAGATGAAGCAGAGGTTATCCTTCATGTGGTGAGCACGTTCGACTGGGGTGAGGTAAACAGCATCCACATCCATGGCATTTGGGTCATGACAAGGGGTAGAGTGATTGGAGGGGGTCCAAATGGATGTGGGGGTGAAGGCTCTTCCTTATCTGATCCCATCTTGCCTTCTTGCCTGTCCAGCAAACTGGAAGGCCTTTTGGATCCATACATTGATGGTGTCAGGGACAGTGGGCATCATGAGGATGGTGTCAGCAAGTTCTTTGTCAAGGCCATTGATATACCACTCTATCAATGCCTTTTCATCCATAATCTCGGCCTTTCTGGCAAGAAGTTGGAACTGGAGGTTGTAGTCATCCAGTCCATCAGGGTCCCTAAGATTCTGTCTCAGTATTCCCAAGTCGATTTGTGCTTTGGCATTGACATTGAATGGGGTGAAGGCTTTAGTAAAGCCTGTGGTTACAGTGGTGGAGGACTTAGCACTTTCTGACATGCTTTCATCTCCTATTTTCCAGTACCAACCCTTGGAAAAGTCCTTTCCTCATCCTTTGCTTGTCTTGGCAAGAAGGGTAAGTGTCTTGGCTCAATCATTGTAGAGGCAATCGTTCATTTGGAAGTAGGCCTTCATGGCCAACAGCCATTGTGGCACATAATCTGGGTGACTGGAGAAGTCATCTGGCAGACCTGCCTTAATCTCTGACTTATGTTCATTAATGTCCATGGGGGTAGGGGATTCTAATGGAGATTCCGCTTATTTTTTGGTTGTTGTGCTTCATGGTGATAGAGGCACAACTGGAGGAATAGTCAGTTCCAAACAATAAAGGTTCACTCCTGAAGAGGACAAAGATGGAATGGGAGTGGTTGGGGAGAAGGGTGGACAGGGGGTGGCAGAGTTTTGGGTGAAGAAGTTGGGATTGTCATAGTGGTAATTGGCAGGTTTGGTAGTCAGAGGTGGTACTGTGATTTCAACATTCTCCTCCTGCTCAGGAGAGGGGGCTCAGATTCCTCTTCGCCATGAAATGGTGGTGGAAGGGACCTCATACTAAATAGCAAAGGTAAACTGGATGATCTAGTGCTTTTGTTATGCTGATGTGTAGAACTTAGTTGAAGCACATATTCAAGTGTAGTGTAAAGACACCTAGAAATCCTGGGGGTCTCGCTATAACTAATCAAAAGACTAATCACTTGTGGAATGACCAAGCTCTAGCAAGTATATTGCATAGAACTAGATGTGGAACTAATGTACAAAGGTGAAGTATCTGTGTATACTATGGAGATTCATGCACAGATCTGGCTAGCACAGACCATCTGGGTGAAGGGAAAGATGAGGCAATATGAGAGAACTGCGTAAAAGAGGTTACTTGTCCATATGAAGTAAGTTATTCATAAAAGTAGCATAGCCCATGGTAATCACCATAAGGGTGTAAGTGTCTTGCACCAAAGAAGGGAAATGTGTGAGAGCATAGTTAGAATGATACAAAGGATAAAGAAATTCTATAACAACCCACAACCATGCTCTACTTTCACTTCCTTGGCATTCTCCATGGATGCATTTCCATCTGTAGGACCAAATAGCCTTTGCATTGGAACATCATGTTTGGCCATGGGGGCTCACTTGGATCATGTCTTTGCTTTTCCTAAGCTGGCATCACCCTCTTTCTTGGTGAGGGAGGCATTCAAGATGATTGCTGCCTTTCAGACAAACAATTATTGGTAGATACATGTGTTCCTGGACAGAAACCAATTGCACATAAGATAATGCCAGGAATTACCTTTAAAAGGAGCCTGTCATATCCCAGAAATCCAGTAAGTCCAACACTGGTTTCTCCAGACCAACTCCATTCTTGTACATATGAACTCTGGCATGTTCCCGCTAGAGATGTGACCCCTGATCTTCAGACTCTGTCCATATGACTTACGATATAAGTTATGTTCCATTTCTTGATCTCCATAAATACTAGTCCTGCTGCATGTTCTCCTCTGAACCTGTGTTCTGCTTAGGAACACAGCTCTGGCTTTACCTTACCTCCAACTCCTTACTTACAAACCAGCTCCACTCCGTTAGTGATCCCCTATGACTCCGTAGTATATAAACCTCCATAACTCCTGTACTTCCCCTCAGTTCAAATATCAACTTAGTTTAACTCCTTCTCTCTGCTCGAGTCTTGAAGACTCCCCTCTGTACCCTCCACTCGACTTGATGTCTAGTATGTCTTAAGTCCAACTCTGACCCCTCAGTAAGTTCTGGGACAATAGGACTCTTGACAAGGGTGCACCACATACAGTGAAGCCAAGTTCTGTCCACCAAGACAACTCTGCAGTTCCAGAGTTTGTTCTCCCCTTGGAGTTTGCCCAAACTTAACAGTACAGTATATTGGAACTCATACTTGTCACAGAGTCTAACCATGGCTACTCATACAACCAGATCCCAAACCCGCACCCTAGGCACAAATCCTCCACCATCTCCCAGATACAACCCTTTCAGCATCTTTGGAAGCAGCCGATGAGGTCCAGAACTCATCAGCCAATTCCAGGGATTTTCCACCTGACACACCCCAGGCTCCACCTCTCAAGTGTGCCCTACTCTGGAGTCCCCTACTCCAGGAGCATGCATTATCGAGCTCAAACTTGACGAAGATAGGAGCAAAACATCTGCCCAATCCAGTCACCACTCTGACCACAGAGCACAAGACCCCCATTTCCCTGACGACGGAGATGCTCTGGCAGACCCTGACTTCCCTGGAGATGATCCATTCGACAATGATCCCAACTTCCCCAGCAATGACGATGACCCACCTAATGACTCTGACAATGAGCACATCCCACAAGATACCCTCGCTCTACTCGCAAGTGCCATCCAAGGCCTTGCTCACTCCACTCATCGTCCTGCCTCCGACTCTACCCCCTGCACTAAAGTCCAAGAACCATATCAGTTTGATGGAACAGAACCCCACAAACTCTGGGTCTTCCTAGTGCAATTGTCATATCCTGGAAATCCAGTAAGTCCAACCCTGGCCCTCCAGACCAACTTTGCTTCTTGTACCTATGAACTCCGGTGTGTTCTCATTCAAGATGCAACCCCTGACCCCTGGACCTTGTACATACTTACGTTCTATACTTACATACCTTCCGTACACCTCCATTCCTTCAAATCTGTACTAGACCCGCTTCATAGTATCCTCCAAACCTGTGTTCCGCTTAGGAACACAGCTCCGGCTTTATCTTACCTCCAACTCTTTACTTACAAACCAACTCCACCTCCGTTACTAATCCTATGTACCTCCAACATATATAAACTCTCCATACTACTCCTGTATTTCCTTAGTTTGAATATCAAGTTAGTTTAACTCCTTCTCTCTGCTTGAGTCTTGAAGACTCTTCTCTGCACCCTCCGCTCAACTTGATGTCTAGTACATCTTAAGTCTATCTCCGACCCTCAGTAAATTCCAGGACAACAGGACTCCTAACAAGGGCACACCACACACGGTGAAGCCAAGTCCCATCCGCTAGACAACTCTGGAGTTCTGGAGTTCGTTCTCCCCTTGGAGTTTACCCGAACTTAACAGCAATGTGAATTGAACTTCCAAGACCATGCCAAGGCTTTCAGCACAGACCGCGCCAAGGTTACCTTCATGCAGTCATACCTGAAGAGCATGGCCCTGGAATAGTTCAAACCAGACCTTCTCCAGATGGAAGATCCCGTGCTCCACCCTCTCTGGATGGACAACTTCAAGGAGTTTGTCCTTGAACTCCAGACCAATTTTGGTCTGCACGATCCCATCAGAGATGCAGAGCACCAGCTCGACCACTTGTCCATAAAGGACACTCAGCATATCAACAAGTATGTCGTCAAGTTCAATAGGATTGCTTCACAGGTCCACGGTTACAGAGAAGGTGCCTTCCAGCACCACTTCTACAATGGTCTGCCAGACAGCATCAAAGATGAAATTTCCCACGTCAGTAAACCCCCAATGCTCTCTGAACTCTGAGTTCTTGCTCAGGTGATCGATGTGCACTACTGGGAGCACAAGTCTGAGATCAGCCAACAGACAAAGAACACCAATCAATCCTCCACACCCAAATCTGACAAACCCTCCACTCCTGCGCCTTCTGCACCTCACCCCTTCAACAGTGGCTCCAAGGACTCTAAGGAGTCAAAAGGCAAAGGAGCAACCACCTCCACAGCTCCAAAACTGGACTTGTTGTCCAAACTAGGGAAAGACAGCAAGCTAACCAATGAGGAGCACAAATGCTGGTTTGATAACAAACTGTGCATGTTTTGTGGTCTTGCTGGCCACATGGCTAAGGACTGTCCCAAGTCTACGTCTTGGGCAGCCAAGGGCTGCACAGTGACCACAACTCCAGAAGCTAAACCAGAGGCCTCCACCTCAGAGACAAAAAAATAGCCTGCAACCTCTGTGACTCCACATGGACTGGAGGTTGTGTTGAACCCACCTGTGCACCTAAGGAGATCCATCTCAACGTGTCTGCTCTTTCTAATCCTAAGTCACTTATGCCCTCTATCACTTTAGTATTATATCCAATCTCTTCGTTTCCCATGCTTATAGACTCCGGCTCCTCTGACTGTTTTATCAATACATCATTTATCAATAAACACAGACTTTCTACCTACCCCGTGCCCCCACTTCGACTCTGCCTCTTTGATGGAACATCCAACAGCACCATTACCTGAGCCATCAATCTCTCCATCCATTTCACAACTGGTGATATCACTCTGATGATGTTCTACATCACTCCACTGGACTCTACCTGTTCCCTTGTTCTAGGACACAACTGGCTCACCCGACACAATCCATTGATTGACTGGGTTATAAGCAGTATCTCTTTCCGTGCACCTGAACAGAGCATGCCAGCACCCCCGAGCACCCCTCTGCAGCCTCCAGAACCACTTCCTCTGGCTGACCCACCCCTGATCCACCGCATTTCTCCGATTGCAAGGCTCCACCCATCGCACTTGTCAGTGCACCTGCCTTCGCACTGGCCTGTCACCTTGAGGGGTCTGTTCAGTTTAGCCTGCAACTCCAACCCCAGGAGAGTGATCTCCACTCCGCTTCCCTCACCCCTCCAGAACAGGTCGACCTCTCCACTGTCCCTCCGGAATACCATGACTTCCCCAACGTATTCAGCAAAAGCAAGGCTTCTATGCTTGCTCCACATTGCAAGCACAATCTGAAGATTGACCTTGAGGAAGGAGCATCTCCTCCACTGGGCACCACCTACTCCCTTTCCCCTTCTGAACTCAGCTCTCTCTGCATGTTCCTCGATGAGCATCTAGCAATGAGGTTCATCTGTCCCTCCTTCTCCACTCATGCTGCTCCGGTCCTCTTTGTCCACAAAAAGAATGGTTCACTCTATCTTTGCGTTGACTTCCAAGGACTCAACAAGATCACAAAGAAAGACCACTACCCACTCCCCCGCATCTCCAACCTCCTAGATGCTCCAAGCTGCACTAAGATCTACACCAAAATTGACCTCTGGCACACATACCATCTGGTCCACATCACCAAGGGAGATGAATGGAAGATGTCCTTTTGGACGTGCTACAGCTCCTATGAGTGGCTAGTAATGCCATTCAGTCTTACCAATGCCCCTGTGGCATTCCAGCGGTTCGTAAACACTATCTTCACTGATCTTCTAAATGTTTGCATCATAGTCTACTTGGACGACATCCTTATCTACTCCGAGGACAAGGCCTCCCACAAAAAGAATGTCTGAGAAGTCCTTCAAAGACTCCGCAAACATGGACTTTACACTAAGCCAGAAAAATGTGAATGGTCCACTGACACCACTGAGTACCTAGGCTATAACATCTCTCCCTCTGGTCTTTCGATGTCTCTGGACAAAGTCCAGACTGTGAAGGAGTGGCTGGAACCTCAGAAGGTCAAGGATATCCAATCCTTCCTCAGATTCACAAATTTCTACCATTGCTTTATAGCAAACTACTCCGACATTGTTGTTTCTTTAACCTGCCTTACCTGCAAAGGTATTCCCTGGAACTTCTCAGATGACTGTCACTCTGCCTTCTGCAACCTGAAGGAAGCCTTTACCACTGCTCTGATCCTTACCCATTGGGTTCTGGACACTCTGTTGATTATAGAAACTGACACCTCTGATTATGCTATAGCTGGCATTCTTTCCATCCGCTGCCCAAATGAAGAAATTCAGCCTGTCGCTTTCTACTCACAGATGCTTTCCACTCTGGAACTCAACTATGACACCCACAATAAGGAACTCCTCACCATCCATGAGTCTTTCCAGACTTGGCAACACTATCTTGAAGGCTACAGCACCCCGATCAATGTCATCACAGACCACAAGAATCTAGAGTACTTCATGACCATCAAACTTGGAGTTCCTCTCCCAATTTAACATGATTATTTGTTTCCGTCCTGGTTGCCTCAATGTGAAACCTGATTCCCTTACTAGACGCTGGGACATCTATCCCAAAGAGGGGGATAAGGACTACGCTCACATCAATCTGCACAGCTTCCAACCAGTATTCACTCAAGAGCAACTCGCTTCATCCCTCCAAGCCACCTACCTTGCAGCTCTGGTACTCCGAGCTAGCACCCTCTTCAATGTGGAACAACTCCACAGCGATATCCTTTCCATGCTTTTCTCAGATCCTCTAGCCAAACTCCACATGTCCAACCCATTCGACTCTCACTGGTCAATCAATGAAGATGGGTTCCTCCATCTCAACAAACGCATTTACGTCCCAAATGCTAACGACCTCTGACTCCGAGTACTCCAGTACAAGCATGACCATCCACTCTCTGGACATTTCAGCCAGAACCAGACTTTGGCACTGATCTGCCATGAATACACCTGGCCAGGAATCAGGACATTTGTCAAGGAATACATTTCCTCCTGCACATCCTGCGCCCATGCAAAGGTTCCAAGACACCGGCCCTATGGATTACTGAAGCAACTCCCCATCCTGAAGAAGCCACAGAACTCCATCTCCATGGACTTTATCGAACAGCTCCCTGCATCCTCCAGATATACCGCCATCTGTTACGGTTTTACCCATAGCAATGGAACTCCAACCAAGGACGCTACTCTTCAAGAGGCCTTGAAGACAATGAACAAGTCGAGGTCAATGTCGGCAACATCAACAATGAGAGAGATAGCATGGAAGCGAGTAGTATGAGAACAACCTAGTCCAAGGAATGAGAAGTCTACCAAGATCTCTTAGAGAGCAGAGAATCTTGGATACATATGAATGAGTAGATTCAGGTTAGAGAGCTATTCGAGCTCAGCTCAAACTTATATACAAGTACACTAGATTAGGGCTGGTCTAACCTGATATAGTAATGGAACTCTAGGGGAGGCATAACCATATCAGAGACACGTCGTGTCACATAGCATGAGATCTAGGAAGAAACCGGAATGGGTATAGTAGGATCAATAGATTGGGTGATCTAGGATCAACGAGTCTGTCCTGTTGAGGGCAGGCATTGGAGTCTACAATCCAGGGGCTGTATCTTGGATAATCTAGGATCAACAAGGCAGGTATCGGGGCATGCAGGATTAACAAGGCAATGCTTGGGAGATCTTAGATCTGTGGGGCAATAAGCCACAGCCCAACCAGGGAGAGTAGGATCTGGGAAGATCCAGGGAAACTCCTGGGAAGATCCAGGCCTTGCATTTACATGGAAACGGAAATGTCTGGGGAAATGTCCAGTCGCTAGGTGATAGCCAGAAGTCCTTGTGATGAAGGGAAACTCATCATCCTGGGTGAATGTCCAGTCTAGAGTCAAGAGCCTATCCTGGGCATAAGGCCAGGGATTGTCTGTTATGAAGGAGAAGTGGTAGCCGCAGGTGAATTCTGCTACAGGCATTGGCACAAAAGATTCATAGGAATGTTTTGAGTTCTTGGTTGGACTGTTTAGTTTCTCCATCCATCTGAGGATGATATGCTATGGATAGGGAGACATCATATTTAAGAAGACAGGTGAGTTCTTGAGTAAAGGCAGAGGAAAATTGTGGACCATGATCTGAGACCAATTTGTCATGGAGGCCAAAGTGACTGAACACTTTGGTGAAAAAGAGTTGGGTGATGCCCACGGCATCGATAGTTTTTGTGCAAGGAGTGACAATTACCCCCTTACTAAGCCCATGGTCGACCACAACCATGACAGAGTCAAAACCATCAACTGGGGGGTGATTGGTGATCAGATTGACCAAAATATTGGAAAAGGGGTGGGAAGTGGCCACTGGAAGGGGTATGAGGGGTGGCACTGTGGGGTGAGTCAGAACTTTGTGGGACTGACAGACTGTGCCACTGGCAACAAATCAGTGAACAAAAGAGGAGAGGCCTGGCCACCAATAATTGCAGGACAGGAGGGCAGTGGTATGAAGGTGACCACCATGGCCACTAGTGGGGGAAGAGTGGGCAGCAACAATGAGGTCCTGGCAAGCGGATTCAGGTACATAGAGGTGGTTTTTGTAATAAAGATGGCCATTAGTGTAGATCCAGTCTGAAGGACAGGATCAATCAAAAAGTGGCTCATTGACCTCCATACAATGGAGGGTGTCCAGGACAAGGGGGTTGGTGGCCGAGAAGTTATGGATTTTAGACTCCGGTGTGATATCTATTGTCTGTATGTGATGGGTGAAGGCATTGGGGGGAAGGAGTTGGACATCCTCATTGTTGGCTAAGGTGTCCATGTCATCTTGTCAAGAGAGGGCATCTGCAGGGGCCATCTGCATTCCTGGAAGTGCAGTATATTCCAGGTCAAAGTCTTGGAGGAAGAGAAGCCATCTGGCTTGTCTTTAGGAGAGTTTCTGTGGTTCCTTGAAATAGATAAGGTTCTTGTGGTTGGTAAGAACCTTTACTGGAAATGGGGAGCCAAGCAAGTATTGGCACCAATCCTTGAGTCCATGAATGACTGCAAGGAGTTCTCAGTCAAAGATGTTGTAATTATGTTCTGCCAGTGAGAATGTCTGGGAGAGGTATCCACAAGGGTGCAAGTTGCTGTTGTGATTGGGTTGCATCAAGACGGCTCCTGAGGCAGTGAGGGAGGTGTTGGTCATCAGGGTGAACTGCTTGGCAGTGTCTGGGAATGCCAGTACTGGGTGAACCATAAAGGCTTTCTGGAGGGCCAGAAAAGCTGTCTTGTGAGATGGAGACCAGGACCAAGGGGTGCTTTTCTTGGTCAGGTCAAGGAGAGGGCAAGCAAGGTCTGAGAATGATGGAATGAACTTCTGATAGAAGTTGCATAATCCCAAGAAAGATCTGATTTCTTGGACAGTCAAAGGATGAGGCTATTCCTCAATAGCACATAGTTTGGTGGGGTCCATCTTGACTCCATCCTTGTTAAGGATGAGTCCAAGGTAGTCAACTTTGGGGGCAGTGAAGATACACTTTTCGAGTTTCAGGAACATCTCATGTGCCCAAAAGTGCTGGAAAGTTTTCCTTGTCCATTCTTCATGGAGGATAGGGTCAGATGAATGGATCAGGAGATCATCCATATAAATGATGAGCCACCCTTTGGCGATGTAGTCACTAAAGAGGTCATTCATGGAGGCCTGGAAGGTCACTGGGGAATTGCACATACCAAAGAACATGACCATGGGCTTGAAGAGACTGAAGGGAGTGATGAAAGCTGCTTTCCATCTGTCTTCTGGTTTGATGAGGATATTGTTATATCCCCATTGCATGTGAAATTGGTGAAGATGGAGGAGCCTCATACATGATCAACGAGATCAGAGATTAAGGGGAGAGGATATGCATTTTTGATTGTATGTGTATTCAGGTACCTATAGTCCTGGCAAGGGCAGAGTTTACCATCCTTTTTCTGTATGAAGAAAAAGAGAGAGGCCTGGGGAGATTTTGACTGTGTAATCTTCCCAAAGGCAAGGTGTTCATCAATGAACTCCTTACAGGCAATCTGCTCAGGAGGGGACAATGGATATGTCTTGGCTCATTGGATGACAAAGATATCCCTTAGTTTAATGGTGTGGTTGTATGGTCTGGATGGGGGAGTTTCATAGTGTCCTTCTTGTCAAAGATGTCTGCAAAGTCTCTGAATGGGGTGGGGAGTTCCACTTTTGTAGTCCCTGCTTTCTGAGCTAGGGTGGTGGACAGCATGGTTTTCCAGAGAAGGTGTTCTGGAACCTTCAAGTTGTATTGCATGTTCAATATGTGGGCACAGAGAAGAATGTTCTTCTGCTGTGAAAAGAAAGTTTGCAGGTCTTGCTTGATGATTGTATTTTCATCAGCATCCAGGTACTTGAGAAGGTACCACCGGGAGAGTGCACACAGGTGATTGAAGTGCTTCTTTTTATATAGCCAGGGGTCTATGGTCACTTGACCGGTAGCCCAATCTATAGTTGGATTGACTGCATGTAGCCAAGGCAGTCCTAGTATGAGGTTGTCCTTTCCACAGTTGAGGATGAGGAGTTGTTGCAGTTCAAGAACTCCATTTATGTTGAAAATGGCAAAGACCCTATGGGTAATGTCTCTGGACTTGTTTAATGATCTGTCCACATTTCATGCTTTGATAGGGTGAGGTAGAGGTATGAGGGGAATTCAGTTTTCTTCAGCAAATTTCCTAGAAAGGAAACATCCCATTGCTCCACTGTCGATCAGTGCATTTAGGCCAATGATTCTTGTTGCACATTTATCCTGGATCAAGATTGGAATGTGAATAGAATTACTGCTCAATCCAGAGATAAATACAGGTGCAATCATGATGGAAGGAGATAACATTGGTCCATCCCTTCCTTCTAAAAATGCATAGTGGACATCTGTTGAGTGGGAGTTTCCTCAGTAAGGAGGATGTTTATGTCCTTATTTCCCCATACTTCCTCTGTGTCTGGGAGAGTTTCTCCTCATTTGTCCCTATTCTTTTCAAATGCTGCTTTGAGCGTGCAAAGAATTTCATCCTTGTCTGAGTGCATTCTTAGACCTTTGATGTAGGAATCCAACAAATCTCCAGGTGGTGGGGTGTTCATAATGATACAAGTGTGGACTTCTGGTTGTCCCTGTGGATGTTTTCTGGTAGAACATCCTTTCTTCTTGCATATAAAGCATTTTCTTTCCCTGATGAGATGGGCTCATTCCACTGGGGAGAGCATGAGGTGATCAATGTCCATGGCATTTGGATCATGATGTTGTCAATCTCCTCCTCTTCCAATTGGAATCTGAGGGAAGCTGTCCATGTCCCTGATCCATGCTAGTCCACTTTCTATCTCCACAGCTTTGTTGTAGACATCCTCGATCTTCTCAGCAGTTTTGAAAATGTTGGTGAGGGTGAGCTGCTTAGTGATCTCCCTGTCAAGGCCTCAGAGGAACCATTCTTGTAAGGCTCCTTTTTCTTTGATCCCTGCCTGGGTGGTAAGTACAACAAACTCAGTGAGGTATTTCTTGAAACTGTCCTCACAATGAAGGCCTTGTTACAAGGAGGCAAGTTCTACTTGAGTGTGAGAGGCAGCGTCATAAGGGGAGAAGGTAGTGGAGAACACCTCTTTGATGTGGGCATAGTCTTTGTCTTCTGTGGGGATAGTCCTGCCCATGAGCTTGATGAGCCAAGCCTCGGTGAATGCTTTGCCTCTTCCTGTAGGCATGCAGTTGAGGAGTATAAGTGTTAAGGTCGGGCAAACTCTGAGGGGAGAACGAACTCCGGAACTCCGGAGTTGTCTAGCAGACGGGACTTGGCTTCACCGTATGTGGTGCGCCCTTGCTAGGAGTCC
>JBBPQV010001059.1:0-12870 GCA_038092675.1 Boletus rufocinnamomeus | reverse complement strand
GGGTTTCCCCGGATCATCCCCTGATCCGACTCCTCACGGTTGGGCTTGGCGCTTAGCCTTCAGATCCTAGATCTTCCGACACACTGCCTCGTGATCCTATCTCACCCGAGCATTGCCACGTCGATCCGTGATCACCCGATCATTTGATCCTATTATACCCATTCCGGTTTCTCCCGCTATCATGTGACACGCGACGCGACGCGTCTCGGACACGGTTTCGCCTGCCCTAGATTTCTCTTACTATATCTGGTTAGACCGGCCCTAAATCACTGTAACAGTATATAAGTTCGAGCTGCGCTTGTACTTATCTCTAACCAGAATCTACTCATTCATACCCTGGGTTCTCTGCTCAACAAGAGCTCTTGGTAGACAATTCGGTTCCCTTGACCAGGTGGTCATTGTATACTCGCTTCCTCGCACTCTCTCTCGTCGTCATCGACCTCGACATCGACCTCGACTCGATCGTCGTCTTCAAGGACTCTTGAAGAGTAGCGTCTCAGGTTGGAGTTACTTGTTACGGGTAAAACCGTAACAGGAGGGGTCAGTTGAGGATGGTGATGATGTAGTAATATGAGAGGTAGAAGGGACAGAAGGCCAACAGTTTTGAGAGAACCTGATAGATTATCTTTGTGCACAACAACATCTCTGATTTGGAAAGAGGAACAACATTTGCATACATCACTGGTGGAGTACATGTTGCACAACAGGATGAGTTACAACATAAAAAAAAAAAAGGACATTATGTGAGGGAAAGAGATGAAGAGTTATGATAACAGAGAACCTGAGGGTTGAGCCATTTCTGCCAACCTAACCTTGAGATGAAGAGCTTCAGCCTCTTTCTCATAAGCCTTGGCCTTGGCACACTTCAGTTCAATCTTGGCCTGTTTCATCTCTTGTGCACAGCAATGGGTGAGTTCTGCATCAGCACACTCACTGGCATGTTCCTCCCTGAGAAACTCAAACTCCTTCTCCTTCATATGGAAATTCATCTTTGCAAGGTAACATTCTGTTTTCCTAGTGCTAGCAGATATCTGGAGCTCCTTGGTGTCCTTGTGAAAGCTACTTAGGCGTTCTTCCAGGTTAGATTTGAATTGATGGACAGAACATTTTCCCTTTGATAGTCCACTGGTGACGGAGGGTGCAGCCTGAGAAGTACCTCCACATACAGTGGACAATGAAGCCATAGATGTGGCAGTAGAGGAAGTGGAGGGTGGAGGGCAGTGATATGTGGCCATGGCATCCTTGAAGGATGCACATCCATCAGAGGTAGGAGTTGTAGCTTTGACAGGGATATGAGATGATTTAGGACAGTTTCGAGATGGATGGGTTACGTCATTAGGGTCATTTGAAAGCTAACAAATAAAATTATTAGCTGCACACAATAAAAATGCTTGTAGTAAAAATTTATACCTGACATTTGCGACATTCAGATCCAGGAGTCTCACAGAGGCTCATTTGGAAGTCATCAGGACAATCTTCATTCATATCATCATCAACCAGAATGAAGTCATATACTATGCCAGATCCACTATCAAATGCTGGAATCTTGCCAGTGTCTTCATCATATTCTATGATATCATCCTCTTCTCCAGGCAGATCTGCACCAACTTGCTTCTCATCACCTTCAATCTGTTCCTCAATGTCACCAGATCACCCTGTAACATTGTCCTGATTGCCATCCATTGTGCCAGTGGTGGAGGCATCCTGCACCATAATGTCATTGGCAGGAGGTTGAGTGGTTGTGATTGAGGGGGGACTGGAAGGAGTTGAAGATGTAGTGCTTTGCTGGATCATCTGAAGGAAATCTGCGGTGCAATTTTCACCAGGACCTGATGAAAAGATTCATAAGTCATAGGATGGATTATCCCTCCACATAACATCACATTCCTCAAAGAGGGGAAATGTGACCTTGATTTGTTCTAGTGAACATAAGTTATGCACCAGCAATGATAGCAATGTATGGTGGGACATGACATACGGATGAGATTTGCATACTGAGGATTTCCTGGCACAATCCTGCCTCCACTTTGTTTCAGCTTAGAGGTTTGTGCTTGGTATTTCATTTTCAAGCTATATACTGAGTTCCATCACTGATACCGATATAATATGGACTCACAATGTCAATTGATTGCCTACAGCTGTCCCAAATTTGTCTGGTTGTATTCCATAGAGATTCCCATATGTTCCATCTGTTTCAAAAATATGCTTTGCGATCACCACCCAAATATCTTTCTTCATCCAGCCAGAAGGTTTTGCTTGAGTGGTCATGGCATTCCTCCATTCAGAAAACAGGATAGCACAATCAGAGGGATGAGATAAGAGCCAGGATAGAAGAGATTCTGTGTGGTATAGGTCCCAGAAGATTGCCCATACCTTCAACTCCTGCAAGGGATCAGTAGTAGTACTAGCACCAGCAGCCTGGATATCAGTAGCCTTTTGCTTGGCACTTTGAGGGAGAGTCTTCAATTGCTTTATTACTGGGGCCTTTAGTTGAGGTTGAGAGTTTTGGTTATGAGGGTTGGAGGCCATGGGGGTTTTGATTATTGCATACAAGTATGCAGAACATCTAATGCATGGGCGAACAGGAGACATAAAGTTTGAAGCTCTGACTCAACTGTGCCCTCTGGCTTGCACAGTTCCATGGGTCTTTCCACAGCTGTCAGTGGCCGTCAGCACCTACTTTGAACATTACTAATGACACCTTGGACTCAGGACCACCATCCTCATCCCACTGGGTCCACCTGTTACAGTTTTGTGACCAGTGTCACCCATGACCTTCCCACAACCACATGCCCTGGTGGCACCATGACTTTCCCCTTCGACTCCTCATGGCCTCGCCATTGTATTACCAGATTGTACTCGACAATCAAGACTCACAGCTACCATTTCCCCACGTAACGGACAATCACTGGCTGTTACACTGGTGTGTAGAACCTAGTCGAAGCGCACACTCAAGTGTAGTGCAAAGATACTTAGAAGCTCAGGGGTCTCGCTATGACTAATCCTTAGACTAATCACTTGCAGAATGACCAGATTCTAGCAATAGATTGCGTAGAACTAGATACTGAACTATCATACAAGGGCAAAGTATTTATACTACTTGGAACGGCACACAGACCAGCTAAGTAAGAATGCGCACAGACCATCTGGGTAGAGGGGAATACGAGGCAGTATGAGAGAGCTGCCTAAAAGAGGTTATTTGTCCATATTAAGAAGATCATCAGTAAAGGTAGCGTATTGCATGATCAATGCCATAAGGGCAAAGCCCTCTCGCGTATGTGAAGATGAATGAGCGAGCACATAATTAGAAGGGTAAAATGGAAAGAAATCCATAACATTACCCCCTTCATATGGAAGAGACTCTGACTCTTCCTCTATATTCTCCAATTCCAGCTGGGTTCGTTCCTCCGCTTCCTCAGTCTTGCCCGGATTGGTCTCCCTCATTGATCTCATAGTCGGTGGGGTCATGGTCCCAGTTGACCCACTCATTGTCATGGAAGACACAGTTGTCAGCAATGTGTCCGACCTCTCCACAGAGAGAACAGACTCGGTGAGGGCATCAAGCCTGGATGTGTCCAGGGGCAGTGGTGTGGCAGTAGGGGCAGATATACTACGTGCAGTTGACCCAGGAGTGGTCAGTGGAGTGACACTCAAAGCACCTGGGACGGCAGTGGGGAGGAACATGAGGCTGGGGAGGGGATTGGGCCATTGGTGGAGCAGAGGGTTGGCGACTGACAGTGGAGAGGGCGGGAAGATGGGACAAGCGGGGGTGACAATGGTGAGGGGTCCTGGGGTGGGGACATGGCAGGGAGAGTGGGAACAACCCACATTTTCTTGTTGATCTCTTGGGTCCACTGGTGGGCCCAATGGGACAAGGACCGTGGTTCCAAGTTCAAGTTGTTGTCGTTCCTCCTGCAAGAGGTGGGTGTGGCAGACTCTCCTAAGAGCGGGGAGAGAGGTTGCTGACATTGGAGGGGCTGGCATCCCCTCAACGCTGGTCTAAAAGGACTCAGCTGACTCAGGATGAGCCCTCACAGGAGATGTGGCCCTATCAGGGACGGTGCTGGAAGAGGGGGGTGGAACTGGGACAGGAGTGGGAGAGGGTGAGGTGGATCAACCATTAATACCCCCATGGGTAGCTCCATGGTTGGAAGAGTGAGGAGTGGGGGCAGTGGGGATGTTGAGAGGGTCCTGGGAGAAGTAGATCTCCCTCTCCAGCTCCAACATGGAGAGAATGAGGGGACGAAGGATGGGGAAGACGGCAAGAGGGGGGAGCACATTGATGACTGCACTGAACCCTTGGTTCCAAAGTAAATCTAAAGTAAGGGACCTCGCCTCAGCGATGGCCCCATTCAAAGAAGTGGTGTAAACAGGGGGTTGATTATCTGGGGTCAACTGGGTCATGATACACCTCACCGTGGTATATGACCAGTAGAGGCAGGTGAGGGAGATGAGGTCATAGTTGTAGGTGAAGACCCAGTTCCTTTCTATGATGAGGGTGGTGACAGGGTTCTCCAGAATGGAGGCAAATAGGATGCAGCAGTGAGGGATGGAGAGATGGTTGCAGCGAACAGAAGGAGTCTGGGTGATGGCCATTGCGATAGTGATTTAGAGGGAAGATGGGGAGGGGAAGTCTCTGGGGTGGCGAAGTTTATAAGCGCGAAGGAGTGGTTGCGCGTGTTTGGGGCTTCCTTCTGGTTCCCAGGTGTTCTCTGCTGCAGAGTATCCCTTCCAGGAAGTTAGGTACTGTCTTTGTCCTTGTGTTCTGCGGTGTGAGAGGATTTTGTCCACTTCATACTCTTCTTCTCCTCCAATTAGATCCAGTGGAGGGTCAGAGTAGTTGGGGCCGTGTTCCGAGGTCTCCAAATAAGTGGATAAGAGGGAGGCATGAAACATGTCGTGGATTCGCCATGTTTTGGGGAGGTGAAGGCGAAATGCCACCGGGGAGATGACCTGGGCAATTTCGAATGGTCCCTCTCATCTGGGGGCGAGTTTCCTAGAGGGGTAGTGGAGGTGAAGGTTCTTCCCTTCTAGCCATACCTTATCCCCTACTTTCCATGGGTGGAACTTGGAGGAGATCCACTCCTTCATGTTTCTTTGTGCCTTTTCGTGTGCAGCAACAGCCTCCAATCAGGTGTCTCCAAGTATTTCCAATTGTTGTTCCAGGGCAGGGAGGAACATTTTGCCGATTGGAGGATAAGGATGGGGTTCATATCCCATCATGAGAGAGAAGGGGGATTTATTGGTGACGGAATGAACAGCTGCATTGTGGGAGAACTTGGCCATGGGGAGGAGTTCTGCCCACCTTTTGGGATGTCTGTCGCAGAAGATACGGAGGTAGGTCTCTAGTTCCTGGTTGACCCGCTCTGTTTCGCCATCGGTCTGGGGGTGGTATGCGGTGGAGAGGGCCAGATCGTATTTGAGAAGTCTGGCCAGTTCTCTTGCAAAGGCAGAGGTGAACTGGGGTCCTTGATCGGAGATACACCTGTCATGTAGTCCAAAATGATGGAAGACCATTTTGAAGAAAAGAAGTGCCACACCTGCAGCATCAATAGTTTTGAGACAAGGGGCGTAAATTACCCCCTTCATAAGGCCATGGTCAATCATAACCATGACGGAGTCAAATCCCAAGGAGGGGGGTAGGTCCATGATGAGATCCACGGAGACAGATTGGAAAGGGCGAGTCACCAAAGAAGGCAATGGGGTCAGGGGTGGGGCGGATGGGTGGGTGTTAACCTTATGGGCCTAACAGGTGGCGCAACCCGAGATGAAACATCACATGAAGGTGGTGAGGCCAGGCCACCAGTAGTCGTGTTGGAGGGCGTTGATGGTGCGGAAGTATCTGCCATGTTCCCTGGTCTTGCTTTTATGAATGGAATGGGTGAGGTCCCACCAGGCTGGTTCAGGAACAAAGAGTCTATTCCTGTAGTAGAGATGGGGGTGGTTGTAGGTCCAGTCCATCCAGGCTGCCTGGGGGAAGAGGGAGGACCCATCGGCAAGAGCCTTGACAGCATCGAGCACAAGGGGGTCAGTAGGGGAGGAGGATGCAATCTTGTCAGCTAGGGCTGTGTCGATCGACCAAATGAAGAGGTCAGGAGGGAGGAGGGTGACATCCTGGTTATCACTGGTGGTTGTGATGTCATCCTTGCAAGAGAGGGCATCCACCGGGCCCATCTGGGTTCCAGGGAGATGGTGGAAGGTTAGGTTGAAGTCCTGTAGGAACATCAACCATCTGGCCTGGCGGCAAAACAGTTTCCTGGGTTGTTTGAAGCAGGTCAAATTCTTGTGATCCATTAGGATTGTAACAGGGTGGGAGGCGCCCAGGAGATAATGCTGCCATTCTTTGAGGGCGTGGATGATGGCGAGGAGTTCGCAGTCATAGATATCATAGTTTCTCTCAGCCAGAGAAAGGGTCTGGAAGAGATAAGCGCAGGGGTGGAGGTCACCATTGGTGTCCTTTTGCATAAGGATCACCCCTGTGGCCATGAGGGATGTGTCGGTCATGATGAAGAAGGGGGAGAGGACATCGGGGAGACGCAAGACCGGTCACTTGGTGAAGGCTTCCTTGATGGCAAGGAAGGCAGACTCTTGGGGTTCTTTCCACTCCCAGGGGGCATTCTTCTTCGTCAACTCAATGAGGGGGTGGGCTAAGGTTGAGAAGTCTGGGATGAACTTCCTATAGAAGTTACAGAACCCTATGAACGACCGGACCGCTTTAACAGAGGTCGGGGACTTCCAGTTGTCAATGGCACTCAGCTTGACCAGGTTCATCTTTACCTGCCCTTCTCACACGATCATTCCCAGGTACTCCACCTCGTCAATGTCAAAGGAGCACTTCTCGAGTTTGAGGAAGAGTTTGTGCTCCAGGAGTTGTTCGAGAACTCGTTTCATTCATTCCTTGTGAACAGAGGCAGAGGAGGAGTGGATGAGGAGGTCGTCCATGTAGATGACAAGCCATCCTTCTGCCATCATGTCACCGAAGATGTGGTTCATGAGGGCCTGGAAGGTGGCAGGTGAGTTGCACATCCCAAAGAACATTACCATTGGTTCAAAAAGGCCGAAGGGTGTGATGAAGGCCGCCTTTCAGTGGTCTTCGGGTTTGATCAGCACATTGTTATACCCCCATTGGATGTCCATTTTTGTGAAGAGGTGGGATCCTTTTAATTTGTCCATGAGATCAGATATGAGGGGAAGAGGGTAGGCATTTTTGACGGTATGTTTGTTGAGGTATTGGTAGTCCTGGCAAGGGTGGACCGATCCATCCTTCTTTGGGATGAAAAAGAAGGGGGAAGCCTGCAGTGATTTGGATGGGGTTATCTTTCCCGACTTAATGTGTTCGTCTATGAAGGCTCTACAGGTGTCAAGTTCCTTCAGGTTGAGAGGGTAGGCCTTGGCAACCTTTGGGGTGAAGCTCTCCTTCAGGTTGATGACATGATCAAAGGATTGGGAGGGGGGTAGTTCATTGATGACCTTCTTTTTGAACACGTTTCGGAAGGCGGAGTATTGCTGTGGGAGCTCTTTCTCTACCTTTTCCGCTTTCGAGGCGATCTCCATGATGATGGTGGTTTTTGAAATGGTCAGGGAGTGAATAAGTCGCTTTCTCCACATCTGAGCAATGTGAAGGTCTGGGTCCATGTCTAGGTATCGGATGAGATATCACTGGGTGATGGCTTTCAGGAAATCATGTCGAGGGACAGGGAGTCGATCTGGAATGGTGACCTGTCCAGTGGCCCAGTTGATAGTGGGTTTGAGGTCCTTAAGCCAAGGGAGACCAAGGATAATGTTCTCAGATCCGCAGTTGATGACCATCAGCTTTCGCTCTTCCTCAATTTCTCCTACTCGGAGAGTTAGGGACACCTGGTGTCAGATAATCCCTTCTTTGTTGGTAGTTCCATCCACGTTTCGAGCCTTTAGTGGTTTAAGGAGTCAAGTAGTGGGAATGTGATGCCTCGAGACAAAGTCTTGATTGATGAAGCATCCAGTTGCTCTGCTATCAATGAGAGCTGTAATGTTGACAATTTCTGCTCCTTCATGCATATAGAGAGAGAGAGGGGGATTTGGATCGATTGGGCATGCGAATCTGATACAAATATAGGAGCTATAACGAGAGAAGGAGAATATGTCGAGACTTCCCTTTGTTTCAAAAATCCTTAGCCGCTTCTATCCTAGTGGTCGCCACAGTCTCTTCTCCTTCCTCCAGTTGCAGCTCCTCATAGCACGTTTTGAGCACCTGTAGGATGTCCTCTTTAGGGACGTTCCTTCCTTCAAGACTGGCAACGTATGTCATGACTGGGTCTGGGGTGGGAGTGGCGGAGGTGGTCCTGACCCTCTGAGGGTTCCTAGGGGGGTGTGGGGGTCCATTGTTGCTGCGAGGATGGTTGTTGTTGTGGGAAGGGCGAGGGTGGTTGGTGGTGCAACATCCCTTTTGATGACAGATGAAGCATAGGTTATCCTTCATGTGATGGGCACGCTCGACTGGGGTGAGGCGGATAGCGTCCACATCCATGGCATTTGGATCATGACAAGAGGCAGCACAAGTCTGATGGGGGGGGTCCAAGTGGATGTGGGGATGAAAGCCCTCCCACATTGGAGTCTGTCTCTCCTCCTCACCTGTCCAGCGAACTGGGAGGCCTTCTGGATCCATTCATCGATAAAACTGGGGACAACGGGCATCATGAGGATGGAGTTGGAGAGGTTACTGTCTAGGTCATTGATGTACCACTCAATCAACGCCTTCTGATCCATGATCTCAGCTTTTCCAGCGAGAAGTTGGAACTGGAGGTTGTAGTCGTCCAGCCCATCAGAATTCCTGAGGTTCTGCTTCAATCTTTCCAAATTGATTTGAGCCTTGGCTCTGACATTGTATGGGGTAAAGGCTTTAACAAAGCCTTCTGTTACAGCAGCGAAAGACTTAGCATTATCTTCCACTGCTTCATCTCCTATTCTCCAGTACCAACCCTCGGAGAAGTTCTTCCCTCGGCCTTTGCTCATCTTGGCGAGGGTAAGGGTCTTGGCTCAATCACTGTAGAAGTGAGCGTTCATCTGGAAGTAGGCCTTCATGGCCAGCAGCCATCGTGGCACATCATCTGGGTGACCAGAGAAATCATCTGGCAGACCTGCCTTAATCTCTGACTTGTGTTCATCAACATCCATGGGGAATTCTAGTGGAGATTCCACTCTTTCTTCAGTAGTTGGGCTTCATGGTGTTGGAGGCACAACTGGAGGAACAGTCAGTTGCGAATGATGAAAGTCTGTTCACGATCTGGATGAAGATTGAATGGGAGTGGTTGGAGAGGAGGGGCAGGGTGTGGCAGAGTTTCTGGTCCAGAAGTCAGGGTCGTCATAGTGATAATCGGTAGGTTCGGTAGTCAGAGGCGGTACTGCGATTTCAATGTCTTCTTGCTCCTGCTCAGGGGAGGGAGCTCAGATTCCTCTTCACCACGAAATGGTGGTAGAAGGGACCTCGTGCTAAATAGCAGAGGTAAACTGGATGATCTAGTTCTTTTGTTATGCTGATGCATAGAACCTAGTCAAAGCGCACACTCGAGTGTAGTGCAAAGACACTTAGAAGCTCAGGTGTCTCGCTATGACTAATCCTTAGACTAATCACTCGCGGAATGACCAGATTCTAGCAATAGATTGTGTAGAACTAGATACTGAACTATCATACAAGGGCAAAGTATTTATACAGTACTACTTGGAATAGCATACAGACCAGCTAAGTAAGAATGCACACAGACCATCTGGGTAGAGGGGAATACGAGGCAGTACAAGAGAGCTGCCTAAAAGAGGTTATTCGTCCATATCAAGAAGATTGTCAGTAAAGATAGCGTATTGCATGGTCAACGCCATACATAAGGGTGAAGCCCTCTCACATATGTGAAGACGAATGGGCGAGCACATAATTAGAAGGGTAAAATGGAAAGAAATCTGTAACACCGGCCTTACACCTTGGATGGGCTCTTGGCTCAAGACTGGACATTCTCCCATGGACGATGAGTTTCCTTTCATCACAAGGACTCCATGGATTCACCTAGCGACTGGACATTCCCCCGGACATTTACGTTCCCATGTAAACACAAGGTCTGGATCTCCCCAGGAGTTTTCCTGGATCATCCCCTGATCTGAACCCCTACAGTTGGGCTGTGGTTCATCGCCCCACGATCTGAGATCTCCCAAGCATTGCCCCGCTGATCCTACATGCCCCAATACCTGCCTCGGTGACCCGTCATCACCCAAGATACAGCCTCTGGATTGTAGACTCCGACGCCTGCCCTTAACAGGACAGCCTTGTTGATCCTAGGTCATTCGATCTAATGATCCTACTATACCCACTCTGGTTTCCTCCCTATACATATCACGTGCTATGCGACGCGACACATCTTAAGACATGCTTATGCCTACCCTAGATTCTCTCTTACCATATCAGGTTAGACCGGCCCTAAATTAGTGTACTTGTATATAAGTTCAAGCTGAGCTTGAACTGCTCTCTAACCTGAATATACTCATTCATACCCTCAGTTCTCTACTCAACAAGAGATCTTCGGTAGACTCTTCAGTTCCTTGGACCAGGTGGTCCTTGTATACTCACTTCCATACTATCTCTCTCATTGTCATCGTTGCTGACATTGACCTCGACTCGTTTGTTGTCTTCAAGATCACTTGAAGAGTAGCATCCTTGGTTGGAGTCCCAGTGTTGCAGGTAAAACCGTAACACCACCAGTGGGTCCAAGAAATCAACAAGGAAATGTGGCCTGTTCCCACTCTTCCCACCACATCCCCACCCCAGGACTGTTACAGTTGCCTGCAACAATGGTACTCCAACCTAAGATGCTGTTCCACAGAAGACCAAGATGATGATAATGAGTTGAGGTCGATGGTGACAAGAGGGACAACAAGTGGAATGAGTGAGAAAGCAAGTATATGAGAAGAGCCATCTCCAAGAAACAAGAGTCTTCTGCTAAGTGTTGCAAGATGACTCGAGTGAACACTGGCTGGACTCGACAAGGCTCAACACCAAGAGCTAACACAGCGGTTTCGAGAGGAGGAGAAAAAGAGTAGAGGATAAAGCAGATGTCTTCCTTAATCACCTCACAGGGATGTAGGCCGCAAGAGACAAATGGATTAGACTGGGGAGTCCAGTCAACTACAGCTAGTTTATATAAGTTACAGGAGTGCGCACGGACCATAGGGTCCATGGGAAAGACTACTGGTTATAGGTAAATAAAAGAAGACATTGTGGGAAGAAGAAGTTGATGATGAGAGAAAAGAAACAGAAATTAATAAGGTGTGTATGCAACATGTTTGTCTAGACCACAGGTCACATGTAGTTTCCCACGGTCATGTGCACATCACGTGACTTCAAAGTCTGAATGATGTAAAGTAAGTGTGCAAATGCACTAAGTCAAAAAAGTTTGAAAATATAGTATATCATAACACTAAGATCTCCTGCAGAGCAGAGAATCTAGGGTATGAATGAGTAGATTCAGGTTAAAGAGCTGTAAGAGCTCCACTCAAATATATATACAGATATAGAGGGTTTAGGGCTGGTCTAAGGAAATAGCCAAAAAGGAAAGGGAACTCTAGGGCAAGCACAGACACATATAAGGTGCATCATGTCATGTATCACATGACAAGTCAGGAGAAACTGGAATGGATATAGTAGAATCAAAGATCAGGTGATCTAGGATCAGTGAGGCTGTCTGATTAAGGGCAGGCATTGGAGTCTACAATCCAGAGGCTGTATCTCAGATAATCTAGGATCAACAAGGCAGGTATTGGAGCATGTAGAATCAATGAGGCAGTGCTCAGGAGATCTTGGATCTGTGAGGCAGTGAGCCACAGCCAACCAGGGAGAGTAGAATCAGGGGATAATCCAGAGAAACTCCAGGGAGGATCTAGTCCTTGTGTTACACAGAAATGTAATGTCCAGGGGAGTGTCCAGTTGAAGGTCAAGAGCCTATCCTAGGCATAAGGCCAGGGATTGTCCATTAGTTAAGAGAGGAGTAGCTGCAAGTTGTGATTGTTGAATACAATCTTGGTAATACAATGGGGGAGCTGTGAAGAGGGGAACTGAAGGGAAAAACTCATGACAGGGTCGTGGGGAGGTCACAAGTGATGCCAGGTCACAAAAACCATAACAGGGACCCCTCACCATCATTGTTCCCACTCACCCCATCTCCCCCACCCTCTCCACCATTGATTGGCAACCCACCTCTCCACCAGTGGCCCAATCCCCTCCCCAGCCTCATATTCCTCCCCACCATCACCTCTGCTGTTATGAATGCCACAGCACTGACCACTTCCAGGTCAACTGTCCCCAGTACATCTGCCCATACTGCCACACTGCCGCCCCTGGACACATCCAAGCTCAATGCCCTCATCGAGTCTGTTCTCTCTGCAGCAAGGTTGAACACATCGCCAACCACTGTGTCTTCCATGACAACAAGTGGGTTGATTGGGACCATAACCCCACTGACTACAAGATCAATAAGGGGGACCAATCCAGAAGGAACTGAGGAAGCAGGTGAGTGGACCCAGCTGGAACTGGAGGATGTTGAGGAAGAGTCAAAGTCTCTTCCATACAGTGGCTCAAAAAAGTGTCCCAATGTTTGGCTATTTTGCAAAGAGTTGATATTTGCAAGAGACTCAAAAGGCATTAGCTCTAACCCTTGCAGGGTCATCAATAGCCCTAACCCTTGCCCTGAATCTGAGCCCTTGGTCACATAATTTGGTTGCCATGGCACTGAGATATAACCATATTAAAATGACATGTCATTGGAACACTTTTTTGAGCAACATTTCTATTCTACAATTTTAGTATTTTGTATGCCCTCCCTTTGCTTTTATCACTGCCTCTAGTCTTCTAGG
>JBBPQV010001058.1:0-12875 GCA_038092675.1 Boletus rufocinnamomeus | reverse complement strand
TGAGAAGGGGGCGAGTGGTTGCGAGATGCGATGCTGGGATTCCGATTAGTCGTATCTGTAGTGTTTTCTATCTAATGGAAATCGTATGATGTTGTCACCACTCAAGGAATAATAGACTATGTAGGGCATATGGTGTAGCTGGTTATCACATCCGCTTAGCATGGTGCTGAGTGCGGGGGGTCTCCGGTTCGAGTCCGGATTTGTCCACACTTTTTTGGCATTACTTGCTCCCTCCCTTCCCTTGTTCGCGATGATACTCGTGTGGTGGAGGATTCCTAGCTAAAAAACGTTGGCGAGCGTCGGACAGTTTTACCCCGTTCATTGGGTACGTCCAAGAAGGAAAGACCCCCCCGAGAATACCATGGATATTTTTGTAGGGTGTGCGCCGCGGTCCCGCTCGGACTGAAAACGGCAAGTAGCACAGGAAATGCCATGCTCTGGGGGGGAGGTTTATAGATACCAGGACGTGGTGAGGGTGCACACCCACCCGGTCTCGGATAAGGTCCGATGACAACCAACCGATCGTGCAAGACATGAAATAAGCGGGAGGTCGTAGGAACATTCTGTACTTGAATGTAAATCCCATTCGAGCACGAACCCGTAGGATATCTCAGTCTAATCCTAGTGACTTGTTGTCAGTACTATTATGGTTTATAGCAAGGCAAGCCTTGACTCCGACTCGATAGGGCCCACTGGCAGCTGCAAGTCATGTCTTAGCATGCATGGACCGGTCTTTGGGACTTTCTTGAAAGTCAGTGTAACCAGATAAACACCAATTTGTGACCGGGACATTCTGCGCTTTCAATCCAAGCCCCATGACATTGTAGGCTTGGAGCCTAGAGCAATCATCGAGGTTTCTAATATCGAAGATGATGCGTACTGGGCTGTTGTACCGCATATATAGTCTGTTCTGGGGTACCTACAGCATTCAAGGAGAAAAAATAAGGGAAATAAAAATGGTATTGTTATTTTTTGCATACGTTCCCCCCGTCTAGGTACACACGAAACGCCAGGCTGAACCCCAAAAAGTGTGCACACACTGGAGGCGGTCTCGGGAATAAACATCATGGGCATATTAAGGCCCTGATCCCGTGCACCCTCGAGTTGGAATCAATTCCTGTGCGGCGCCACCCTCGCTGGATCTCCATTTGTCTGACAGGTTAGAAAGGATACGGCATGACTTTTTGATTGATCGTACACATTTTTTCTTCTAGTTTGCTGATTCCTCATGTCCATCGAACGCGCATCACTTTCCTACTGACGCCTGTAGACGTTTCCCAGATCGTCTCCACCTGTCCCCCGTTCCCTCGCTCGTACGTGATCGACCCTACGCACCGAACAAACTCCGCGATGCCGCCTCCAACGCCAAAGTAAACTGTCTTGCCAGCAACAAGACAAAGATACTCGTGTCCCTCGGAGCACGCATCTCGCATGACGCGGACTAGACTCGGGAGACTGTTTGGGTGATATATCGTTTCGGACGTGAGGACGAGATGGTAGGGTCCACCTGCGTGACGGAGATCGAAAGTGTCCCACGAACCGGAAAAGAAGCGTAAGCGAATCCTGTGGTCGTGTAACGATGTCTTGAATGCTTGAAGCAGTTGGGGCGTGATGTGTAACTCCAAGTCAACGTCCCCGCACTCGGATGCGTTAGCCTCTGAGACACGGTAGACATCTGCGGCCGGCGATGTATCTGGAAGGTCGTGATACGGTGAGGCGTTCGCGTAAGCTGCCGCCATTGAGACAGAGGTCACTTACACCAAGCGAGAATGACGTTCGGCGTGGTTACCAGTTGTAGGACGGAGGTATTGTAGTCTTGGAGGTGAATGTGTGTCTCGGTGTCACCAGTTGGAGGCGACGATAATATTCCCTGAAGGATACAGAGTGTCGGGATCGCCGTGCCGCACCCCAGCTATGTAGATTAATCGGGTCAACAATGGAGGAAAGGCGATCATGTGTCAGATGAAAACTTACCTCCAACACGCGTCGACCCCTGGCGTTTGCGGCGTGACCGTCGCGTCTGAGACAGCTAGCCAGATCAAGACTACATTCCCACGTTTTCAAGCCGCCCTCATAAACGAGAGGGACGAGATCGGAAGGGTTATCAATAAATTGAAGGGCTGATGCGAAACTGGGGTCGGACTCGGGCGCTGGATCCGCGGATTCTGGATCATCTGTTCCGTCGGAGATGAGCTGAAACCGCGCATCGAACAGATCTCGGCGTGCGAGCTTTAGATCAGGACTATGACCATCGGGTGATGGAGCAGAGATGAACGAGTAAGATATTTGGGTCGGCAATGCTTCCAGCTAGACTTGATCCATGGTGCATACAGGGATGAGGTGAATACGGTGTGCGTACCAGTGAATCGAGGTCAATCTCGGTGAATGGTTCCCCGGTTTGCTGTGGGGTTGAAGCAACGTCGTGCGCTTCATCAGTGGGAGGCACGGCTTCTGCAAATGGGGCCTCGTCTACACCTTCTTCGAAGTTGAAGTGAAACTGGAACATGTCCCAACATGTGGACCGTTTTTGGTCTTAGCGAGCGAATATTTGGATTTTGTAAATTTTATTACGAAATACATCATAGCACCCAACAATGGCCTAGCCAAATAACTTCCTGCTGCGATCCATCTCCCGTCCTTTGGGACAGTGAGACACTGGATACTGGATGTTCTGTTGGGAAAATAATAGAATTTTCATACAAAAAACAGGTTGATAAGCACTGGCGTTGTGGTGGTGCTGTGGGGAGCCACCCACTGGAAGCGATAAAACCACGAAACATCAAAAGTGGTCCCCAGCGTTTTCGGCCTAGCTAGAGTCAATCCCTGTACAGGAGTCTATAGGGTGAGCTGTGATAATAGGTTTCTAGAGGCTTAGGGAGGCTGCAAAACGACCGCGTCTCATGACGTCGAAACACCCGCTGCAGGCTTGTGCTCAGCGCTCACCAAACCTTGCTCTACCTTCTGTGTGCTCCTGTTCCCGAACGGCGCATCGAGGCTCGGAGGGCTTGAGATAGTCTAGGAGGATTAACCACATGTCATAGGTGTGGTCAGTCGACTGGACCACGTACTTAAATCTAATATATCTCTGAACAACATGGACTTCCTTGAAGGCTGTTGGACCTTTGTAGTATCTTGCAAAACGCAATAGCGTGGGTCTAGCCCACCGAGACGTCTGGACACTGTTCCCTTAAGCGAGCGCGACCATTGATAAGCTGGCGTCGTTTTTTTCGTAGTCGGTCTCACCAGTGGTAGAGCTCTAGTGCAATTGAGGGTCCGTCTCATGGGCCCGTCAGGATGGTAATTGTGTTCGGCAAGCATTGAGCATGTTCCAGTGTTGTGCCTGGACCGGTTCGACGGCCCGAATTGTCTAGATGTTTCGAAATTTAGCGATTACGTAAATAATACTTCATTTCCGAAGTTCCGCTGGCACTTTCTGACATTGTCCGGCAAACCCAAATATTTTGATTCCATAAATGGTGTTGAATAAGAAACCAAAACAATGGGTACGCCTGCTGTAGTGACATGTTCTATAGTCTGTCAGCCGAGTATAAAGGAGCGTTTGACGACGGAGATTGATAGCATAATCCCATCCCTCCAAAGATCTTCGCTGAGCCAATATCATTATCTTATCCGCTTGCAAACTAAGACTCCATATCCATGGACGACATTGACTTCTTCGATATCCTCTTCGCATCTCCTCCGTTGACACCAGACGCTCTCGGCCTCCAGTCCTTTGGCTCTGATATTCTGGACGACTCCGAATACATCCACGATCTATCACATAGCTTTTGTGTCGTTTCATGAAGCGTTCGCAGCTTCTCAAACCATAGTTTCACATCGTATCCGTCGACGCGGTAACTTTGGTGAGCCATTTGACCCAATGTATTGGGAAAGGCTAACTTTACCAACAGACCGTGTTCTACGGCTTCGACAGTTGTTCATCACAACGCATTCGTCGCTATTTTTCTCCGTGACCCAAGCAACACCAGGACTGGCCCAAAGAGAGTCGATCTGCGACTAGCCATGTCGAATACCGACCGAGGTTTTTCGCCATTTTTTCGCAACCGTGGCTGCTGTGATAGCACACGCATTCTTGCATGTCGTTGGTGAGCGTCTTTCTGCCAGTGTCTATTGAACCACGGGCCGAGCTCAAAGTGATCAACAGGCCATGAGATCGTTGCGGACCATCGCACAGACAGCGCACCTCCGTTCTGGTGTAATCCGGAAACGGTCTGATATCATCTACTACGCTGGAGACTACACAGGCCAGACATTGGGCATCTCGTCTGGGTTAGCATCGGACCAAACGAAGGTCACAATGTCCATCCTCAGGATCAGTGCGACACATACCAAACCCGTAACCAGCCTATGTGATGTCCCGACTTCGTCGCCGGTGACATTTGCGTAGCGGTGCAGTTTATGGATCTAGGAGACGGAAATTGTGGAGGGTGCTTGGAATGTTGGGGGTTCCTGAGTGGGCGTTATCCGAGGCGTCGAGGGTAGAAGGGAGAGTATACGTACACGGAAACGTATCGAAACGTAGTATCGACTTGGAGAACAAAATAGTATTTTTGCATCTGTGGTATCAACGCACTATCGATTGGGCCGTGCTCTGTTTTCAATTGCTGTAGTTCCCCCTGTTCATGTTCTTGCAGGTACGCAGAGTGTACTACCATTCTTGCCTCGTCCCCTACCTGATCGTATTGAAAAAGTCTGGGGAGCCTCATGTCGTATATATGCTCGATTCCTCATCGGGGGTTTCGGCCCTATAGTGCTGTTAAAATAAACGGTGATGATACCCATCCGTGGTATGTATATCAGTTCCAGCGCGCCGTAGCTCAAGGTTGTTACCAAGGCTGCGAAGACAGACAAGCCAGCACCACTGGCAGTCTGTTGTCCCGGCGCAGTGCAACTTCGTACATGGAGAAAATGACATTCGCGTTCAATCGGTGTTGCAGAAATGCATTTATTTGGCTTGACTCGCGATGCATGCAGACGATACCGAGAAATATAGGCAGCATATCCACCAGAGATCATGGAGGAATGAAAACATGCCTCTGACGTGAATCGAGGGATGTGGTGCATGTGGTTCTTCGTTGGTTCTCGGAGTATGACGTTGTCGGCTTCACGTTGTTTGCCAGAGTAAAAGTAAGGTCATGTCGCCGACGTGTAGGCTAAGCAGGCCACTTTTGATGTTTCAAGGTTCGTAGTGTAAAGAGCAATCGGCGGTAGTCTGCGCTTGTTCTAACCACTAATGTCATTGTGGATTCAGGTGTAAGTCAGCGAAAAGGATGCTACTCCACATTTTCTATATTTTTGGGGGGACGGCGCCAAATTTTGGGCCTGAACAATGAAAATAGTAATACGTACCAGTATACAAAACCGGCTTGTGCAAAGTTTATTCTAATGATCTCCTGTGGAGGATACTACAATTTGAGACAATCAGACGGTCTAAGCAATCTACGAGACAACCCAACGTCGCGGTGGGCGGCCTGGCGGATGGAGGGGAAGCGTTTGCCAATGCGCGACGTCGGAGCCTGAAAAGCAGCATCCGCGCCGATCATTCCTCGACCTCCTTCAGCGGATGCCCTCGCTTTCTACCGTGTCATGTGCCGTAGAAAATTCGGACCTGAAATCAGTGACGTTTGGTTGTCTGCTGAAGTGGGCTGGCACTGCTAGTCTCCCCAAACTAGACCTAAAACTTCGAGATCAGAAGACAGTCCTCCTGGTGTTGAGGATCGGCACAGGTAAGTTTGGCTACAATTGCAGCATCATTGCATCCAACGACTGCACAGATCTCTTCCAGATGTGTGTGAACATGACAAAACCGATCCTTGCCACCACTCAGGCCTTGCAGATACCATCGGTAACGCGGGTCTTTTGCAACATGCTGGCATTTCACAAGGGACAGTCTGGAGCGGCGTCAATGAATGGGTGTATGTCTTTTGGGATATAGCAAAATCCCGATTCGGAAAGACGATCGACTTTTGCGTGGTCTGCAGCTGAGTACCGATGACGTCCGGTCGAATGCTCGGCGGGCGGAGTCTTGCTTGTGATTGTTGTTACGATACGTTTTTGTCCGAGTCACGCCTCTGAGGAGATGCATATAAAAGTCGGTCGACTCCCCCCCCTTCTCTCCATCAGCAGCTGCCCCCACTCCTGCACTGACGCAGGCGACCTTTAACTCCTCTCTCCTATACCGATTGCTGGGCATTCCTCTCAGCTACAGATGAACATACCCTCCTACATTCGCAATGGCTACGCGCGCCATCTCCAATCGATCAAGAAGGATGCTCTCTCATAACATTTCTGAAACTTTCTATTCGATCCCCAATAGGTGGTGTATCTTCTCCATTCTGGTCAAATTGTTCCTCTTTTCGTCGTTCCAGTAGTCCGGAGTAATCTCTCCCTGCATCGACCCACTTAGATGGGAGGGGAATGTCACGAGTCCGGAATTGTTTGTAGGAGAGATCCAGATCGTAGGTGCAGAGAAACTCCCTCGAAACAATGCCTACATCGTGAGATTCATGATACATGGAGTTCAGAAGACGAGGTATATGCATACGGAGAATAAATATTCGAGTCACAATTTACCACCATTCTCTGTCACCTGTGTTCGCCCCCAGTCTTTACCCGATTTTTCTGTTCAAACCCGATGCGTATTATCTCCCAATGTTTCCAGCCGAATCGTCTCCAATTCGTTCGCCTGCCCTTCCACGACCTGATCCTCCTTCGGGGGAACATCCGCAAATGTGATCGCAGACGCGGCGGGATTTTGGCTGACAATGTGTTGTGACAACACGCCGAATCCGGTGTCGATCCCCTGCCAGCGGCCACGGAGGTCACGGTCATACAGCTCTCGCACGCCGATGATAAACAGAGGCATCATGGGGAATATGGTTATATCGGCAAACAAGAATAGGAGGAGCAGTGAAGTGCCGGTTATTGTAACCCCGTCGTTGACTATAGTAGAAATAGTGTGAAGTATATTCCTAGCAGTTCAGAAGAAAACAACCAAGTGGTTAGTTTTTGGTCATACTCAGGAGTGCGGATGGGAGAACGTGATAGTGACAAATGAGAGGGAGTGGAAAAGTGAGACGCACACAAGGAAATAAAGAATCCCATCTCTCACGAGTTGTTGCATGTACCGGTTAGGCTGCCACTGTTTGGTTGCTTTGTACATCTCGACTGACTGCTTCAAGGTTTGGATGATGGCGAGAACAAAAAGTGTGGCACTGAGAATAAATCGCGGGATTCTAGTATACTCGAAAGGCCACAGTGTGTTCCATGAGGCATTGCAAATAGAGAAATCAACCAGTTGAATAACTGTGACTAGAGAAATGGGCGGAGGGTGATGGATGGTCACCAGTCACCTCTGTGAGGTGCAGTGATGAGTACAATCTGGCTCTGGACATACCTGATAAGTAGGTATTGGGATTGTTGAATATGCCTGTAAAAACGATGGAACAAATAACCTGTGGAACATAGATGAACAAGAGGATCCAAAAAACTATTTTGGATTGATTCCACATTGCATACACCCGCAGGATCATTACATCTGTAATTGAAACTTTCACAGTCCGGGGAATGGAATCAGGAGGATAACATACAATCAGCAGCTATAATGAATATTTCGAATGACCAGACAACTAGCAGAAGTGTCATGGTACCTGTGGAACAGCATTGTCTCATACTGATTGTATGGGAGGCACTGTAAATCAATCTACTTACATCTATGGAACTGTTATCAACACAGTTTTCAGTCCGAATTTAGATGCATACATCTACCAGAAGGTCATTATATTGAAGATAGGCAAGGTGCAAAGCAGAAACACTGACTTTGACAGGGCCAGGGATGAAAGTGCTACCTACTGTAAATACATCCAATCAGCTCGATTAACCTCGGATTTAATTCTGATCATACCGAGACCACTGAGACTTGCAGTTTAATTAGTAGCTGTATAATTTGCTAGGCCTCATAGCGACAGTAGACTTACACAGTAAAACAAAGGCCGAGATAGCGGACCTACAGAACTGTCAATTTGGACTCGGATCACCTGTAATGGGGGGTCCTCTGAGCCTTTATACACACCAGAACAAACATTGTGGACACCCAGCTCCAGGGTCTGCTCTGTGGGACTATCAGGGGGCCGGTGCTTCATGGATAATTGTTACTTACCCAAATATAGTCTATCTTCGACTATTGTCAGCTGACTGATATGATGTGGAGAGCGAAACAACATACCTCTCTCGAAAAGGTGAGGACTGCAGTGGTAAGATTGCAATGGTCATTTCAGAACGAAAAGGCTACCTTGAACATAAGCATCACTCACGGTAATCGTATACGACAGCAGTGACAATAACGACTGCACTAGTATGAGATTAGTCATCGAGGGAAGGCATGAGCAACCGTACGGGATGTATAGTCATTCGTCTGAAGAAACTGCAAGGCAAATTGTAAGTCGGAGGGCATGTCAAGTACAAGGGAGACGGCGATGTCTGGTGGTCCAATGACAAAGAATGAATGAGAGGCGAGAAGAGGGTGGTTGGCAGTGGTCCAGTTTTATTACATAAATATTTTTCTGACTGAAACTCGTTTGGAGTATGCATGACGTACGAATCTCTGAATCCAACGTTGGACAAACACGCGATTAGGACGAAAGGTGGTGACAGAAAGCGGTGCAAGAGCATCTTTGTGTACAGCACAGGATGTTTGCGGTGAAAAGAATGAATCGTGATTTTCACTTAGAACCAGATCACATTCTATGACCTCCGGTGGCAAGTAAAAAGCCTTGAAGCTGTGGCACTAGTCTAGAGCTATCTTTCGGGTCAACACCGCTTTTGTACCATTTGTTTATTTCAAGGGGCGACTACGGGTCGAAAACGCCAGAGAGCGTCCGTTATCGCTGATCCACATCAGCCTACACGTAAACCCGGGTAATGGTCTGCTGGTAATTTAAATTTTGTTGATGATGAGAATCAGCAGTGCCTCCCCTAGTATCCACTGGCACGTAAATAACTATATAGATTACAACACGTCCCACTTCACGACGTAAAAGACGAGAAAAAAATTCGGACCTCGGACAAAGGTCAGTCACAGCGTGCACCTGAAATCAGATGCACGATCGCCCAAGTCTCTCAATTCCTGAACCGCCAATTGGAGCTTTCCCCCTCGTTCAATGCGCTGCTGCAGTGCTGGATCCCTCCCGTCGTTGATGCGCTTCTACGAAAAGACTAAGATGGGAATGACGATTAGTCCAATACCGACGAACACCAGCCCCAGGCCATCTATGCAACATCAGGAAAGAATATGCATAAATGAAGAAGGGGAAGAGCAAGTAGCATGACTTACTTCCAAAGATGTATTGCGGCGAACCCTGCGATCGATAGATGTAGATGTTCGCCACTATAGCTCCGTTAAAGGTCCCGAGACCAGTCTCGAACGCCATATCTACAGCGCGCTTAGTATATTGACCAGAGAGGTTATTGCCTAATCTACTCAAAATGCTCGGCTGGCTGCAGTCCGAATATGGAGACCGACACATACCATGCAACAACGCCAGGGCATGAAGCGTAGCTTCCAATAACAAATAAGAAAGTCCCAAAGTACTTGACGTCGTTTAAAGTTGATGATATGTTGATAGAATACCCAATGAGAAGCAAGAGGAGGCTGGCATAGATAAACGCGGAACAAATCTTGAGTTTATCCTAGTAGTATGCCTGGATGAGAAGGATGATTGCTAGATTAATGTGTAAATCATCAAGTAGAAATAAATTCACCGAGAAACCCGCAGGACGTATGGTGGGACGGTAAGGAGTTTACTACTAACAGCGATGGTGTAGCCAAAGCTGTGATCCAACATTAATCACCAGTGATAGAGCGGAATCATGATCTTGTTGATAATCGTTCTATGCACAAGAATGAAACGTGCATGAGGACCAGCAGACAAACATTAATATAACTTGCCATAATATACTGCCAGTACGTCAGAATGGTGAGCCTTGCACTACCAACTATGAGGAGCTTAGGTTACCATTACACATGAGGAGCATCCAGGGAGTCAGGGACATGTAGACAAGTAGGTGCAAAGAGGTCTGCCAATCAGTGGAGGGAGTTATGACATGGTGGAGGGCAAATTGCTCTTCCTCTTCAATGGTAACCTGAGCTATCATATATATGACATTTGAGTCTGAAAATAGTAATATGTAGTATACAAAGTTGGCTTGTGCAAGGTTTGTGTACAATACCACAATTTGCAGCTTTCTCATCGGAGCATCAGGAAAACCGAGTGCCACTTATTCACGCTTATTCAAGCTTTTTTCGCCAAATTAAGGACACAACAGGAAAAGCAAAATAAGCATGCTACAAGCTAAGTCTGTAACTTATTTTGCTTATTTCACACTTTTCTGGACCTCGCAAGCATGAAAAAAGCAATAAAAGCATGATCCCATATTTTGTATATACAAACAAAACAAGCATATCACCTTGCTTGACTCATCAGCAAACCAACCCTCCATCTGGACAGACTGGACAGAGCTGGCCAGATTTCTCCAGCAAGGTTCCCAACTAGCTAGAGTTGGACAGAAAATGTGAAAAAAATTCTGCCTATAAACTGGGCTTGAAATTTTTGCCATATAATTTTATCATTAAATCTATGCTTTTGACACCACTGCCCTGACCATTTTAGGAAAACTGCTCATACAACAAACAAAAACTTATTGTGGAAAAAGGGCTGTTTTGCTGATTCGGACAAGGTTTCTGTTGCACTCATAAATTGTGGGAGCTGTCTAACCTGCCAAATTTGTTTGGCTTTGTTTGTTTGGCTTTCGTGGCTGACGTTGGCTGATGAGGCTTCAGATTTGAGTTCAAGGTTATTCGAGGTTATTATATATTTAGTTAGGCGTCGCCCTAAGTAGTCAATGAATTCAATGATCTAATGTGACGATCAAGTGAGCAAGCATGAGCGAGAGTTCAAATCATGTCAAATCAAACAAAGAGTTAAATCAAATGTCAAATGCTTGATGCTCGACTTGATTTGATTGATTTGATTAGTGTTATTACTACTATGCACTAGGGAATGGCATGGATAGCACCGTGCCATACCCATACCCTTACCTGTACCCGTGCTGTGGGTTTGTTGCCAAATATGGTAATTAGGTGGTAAGTTGCGGCTCGCTTATTCTTTTTTCATAGACTCACCCAATGCCACCTTTCACCATTGCGCTCATCACCATCATCATTGCTCATCCTCGTCCTCATCCTCACCCAGGCCCTCACCCTCACCCTCACCCTCGCCCACCCATCTCAAGTTGCCAGCTGGGGACAGTGAAACAACAGCACAATGTGCATGATTGCGCACGTTGTGCTGTCATTCCTCTCACCTTCCTCATCCTCGCCCTTACCTGATGACCCAGGCTGTCACCAGTAATGCTGGTTGAGACGGAGAGTGAAAAGAAAACGAGGAAGAAACATGGAGATAAGAGTGTACGTGTATGTGCATGATGCATTAGTACATATAATTGTGATACTGACTTTTTTGGAGATGGGTTGCTTATTGTGCAGACAGGCACAACCACATTGTTGTCTTCTCTGTATTTGCAATCAGTTTTGTTTTGCTGAACGTGTAGCAACGTGAGATGGAGATGGGAGGACAGACCAAGTACATCAAATAGCCAACATACGACCATGTTCATGATTCTCACGTATTGCAATGTGTCTGCTTTGATGTTAATGGAAGTAGCAGGCGTCATCAATGTTGTAGAGCCATTGTGTGAAGTGAAAGAACATAAGATAGGAATGGTGAGTGTTTCTGGAATCTGCATGTCAGTTGGAAAAACAGGTCTTACTACATACACTGAACTTAAAACTTTCTGATCGCTATGTAGCAAGTTCAACACTAGTTCAGTACATATGGAGGCAGACAGCCTCAGGGGCGCCATTTTCGAACTAGGTAATTTGGTTGTGGACACGCCATGGCACTGACAGCATCCATGGCAGAGAACCCATTCCACACCAGACTCTATTGTTGGTCCATCAAGAACAATCAGTGCGGACAAGCAGGCACACATCCACACTGTGTTGGGTGGCTATAAGTCACGAACTAAGGCCATTCCTGTGACAGTAAGACCCATATTTTCTTTCCAACCACCACTCATAAATACTCATCAATCAATCTCTTCTGTGTTCTTTCATTCATGTTATGGCCACCACGACGTTGATGAATCCTGCTAACGCCGCCAATCCTGCAGAAAAAGCAGAACTGCATGTGAGAATTGTGCAAACCATAATTGTACATTTGACTTGTTGTTGCGTCGACCTCTCCTCTCCTCACTCCGCAGTTTCGACTTCAGCGAAATATGGGCGACAAACAACCATGTTGACCTGCATGAAACTGGTTTCATGCATAGTCAGAAAAGCTACCACCCGAGATTGGATAATTCTACCACTTAAAGTGGTCAGAATTCTTAGATACTATAGGGCCAGATAACCCTTAGTATGACCTACCTTCTCCTATTTTTATTGGAATATTTTACCAAAAGAATATGGAGATATAATAGTTTTATTCAACTACAACTCTACTACTACTATTAGTACATAACTACATAAAACTGTAATACTACATGTACAGCTAAAAGTGCCAGTGAGAGAAATTACCCCTGAGTCATGCCCTGCACAGCATTGCAAAGCATGTGACTCAGTATGACTCATTCTGACTCAGCCACGGTTGCTAGGCAACAGCCTGATTATAGAGCACATGATTTTGGCTTGGTAATCTTAGCCTCGGCATTTGTCAGAAATCTCTTGGCATTTGTAAGCTGATTTGTAAGCAGCCAAGACTCCTGATTGGCTAGCACAGCCACCTGTATTTACATAT
>JBBPQV010001057.1:0-12884 GCA_038092675.1 Boletus rufocinnamomeus | reverse complement strand
CAAGAACCCACTGACTGTTTGAAAACGAGTCCTGAGTTCCGGGTTCATGGGTAGGTCATTCTTCTCTGGGTAATATTCCTGAGGTAGAGGAGTCCGAGCAGGCTTTGCGTTGATTATTCCGCAGTGCTCTAAGACCTTGTCAAGATAATTCCGCTGGTCAATGTATATGTGGTGACCTTCTCGACGTATGTTCATTCAGAGGAATTTGTGTGGTTTCCCAGGATCTCGACATTCCCGCTTTTTCATCAAAGCAGCCTTAAGTTTTTCAACTAGGCTCTTGTTGGGTCCACAGAATAATGCGTCGTTGACATAGATGATAGCGAGTACTATTTCATTTCCTCGCTTGTATACAAAGAGACCAGCATCTGTTCGAAGCCATTCAAACCCAAGTTCCTTCATGGATTTGTCTAGTGCGCGCCACCAGGTAATACTGGCTTGCTTTAATCCATAGATCGCATGTAGAAGTCTTAGTACTTTGTTGCCTTTGTGTTGAGGTGGCAAGAAACCTTCAGGAAACTCCATATAGAGTTCCTCTTCTAGGACTCTGTAGAGGTAAGCGGATCGGACATCAAGTCCAGATATATGCCACTTTCCTAGGGCTGCTAAAGCTAGCATACATCGCACAGTTTCAAATCTGACAACCAGCGAGAATATTTGGTTATAGTCTAGACCTTCCACTTGGGAGAAGCCTTTGGCGACTAGACAGGCTTTTTTACAGCCATCAGATTTCACATCGAAAACCCATTGATTCTTTATGACCTTGCGGCCAATGGGGCGATTGACTACTTCCCATACCTTGCGTTCTTTGAGCATCTGAAGCTCAGTTTCACAGGCCTTCCACCAGAGTTTGTGTTCCTCTGCAGGTAATTTATTAATGTCCTTAAAGGACCATTCCCAATAGTTGGGAGTATTTGTTGATTCCGCAAAAGGGATAGCTCGTTGACACAAGAAGGAAACCAAAGCATCTCCCCCTTCACTGGTTAGGCGTTCAACATCCTGCTCACTAGGAGTAGGGGAAGGTGGTAAGCCGCCAGGGACATTTGGAGTGTCAGGTGTCTGAGAGCCAAAGGGTTCTCTGATTAATCACTCCCAAGACGAGTCCTTCTCAATATCCTTCACTTGTTTCAGAGGATGACATTTGTCACTGTAAATGTTGCCAGGACAAATGGGAACTTTATGAGTTCGCTCAGAACATTGTAGAGGTGAAGGACTAATAGGTGGTGGGCGTGGAGCCCTGGGAGGAGTCTGGGGAACTGGAGGTGGGAGAGGAGTCCATTCAGGTGAAGGCTGTCTTTGTGGTTCAGGGAGTGGTCCAAGAACTGGATCAGGCTCCTGGACGATCGTAGGCTCCAGGTCAGAATCGTTGGAGTTGGAGTTATTGGAGTGGTCAGAATGACCATCAGTGTGTTGATGAGGTTTCCTAGGTGGGTGACTGACTGGCTTGTGAGGGTGAGCACCAGAACACCTTGGGAATAAATTCTCATCAAAGATGGCATAGGCGGATTTGTGTATAGAGCCATTTGGGCACATGAAGACATAGTTAGCGTCATTTTCTGTGGTAACCCCTAAATATACCATCAACTGTGATTTGGGTTACAGTTTACCCTTGCGTGTCTCATCAGGAGTGTGCACATAGGCACCACATCCAAAAACTTGTAAGTGGGAGACAGATGGTTTCTCCCCCTGAAGTAATTCATGGGGGGTCTTCCATTGAAGGCGGTTCATGGGAGTTCTGTTGTAAATATGAGTTGCATGACAAAGTGCAAACTCCCAGTAGGAATCAGGTAGACAAGCGTGAAGACGCATCACCTGAGCCTTGTCCATTAAAGTGCAAATTAATCGCTCAGCATGACCGTTTTGTTGGTGTGCATAAGGGGCGGAACGGTGAATATGAATGCCATTGTCACGAAGGTACTTTTCGAAGGCCTTGGAGGTAAATTCTCCACCAGAGTCAGATTTAAAGCCTTTAATGTTGGCATTGAACTGGGTGCGGGTGTAGGAGAAGAATTGTTTTGTGACACAAAGTGCTTGGTCTTTGGACCGTAAGCAGTGGACCCATGTCATTGATGTATGGTTGTCATAATAGACGATGGCATATTTGTACTTGTGGTATGATTCCACCTCAAAAGATTTGAGATCTGAGTGAATCAGCTCAAACAGTGCGGTTGCCCTGCGCTCAGTATGAGGGAACGACCTGTTGGGTTGCTTGCCTAATTGGCATCCGGTACAAATCTTCTCTTTTTTAGGTATCTCCACGTCAGGGAAGTCCTTTAGATGTTTTCGTGCAGCTTTTATGACGTCCTTTGAAGGATGTCCTAAGCAGTGATGAAGGAGTTCATAGTCCACAGAGGCCATAGATATGGTCTTTGCATGTGGTTTGACAGCAGGAGCACACATCCAAAACATTGTATCTGCTCCATGTGAATGGAAGGAGAGAGTAGTGCGTTTAGAGCACTTGTCATAGAACTTGAATAGTCCAGGGGAAACCTGAACTGTAAGGCATCGATCACGAAGCAGAGCACCCATAGAAATGAGTTTAATGTCTGTGGAGGGCATATAGATTACAGGCGATAATCGCATGTGTAAACCTTTAAAGTCGATGATGACTGTGCCTTCTCCTAGAATAGGAGCTTTGCCATTCGCAGTGAACGAGAAGCATGGTTCCTTGAACTCATGATATTCAATGAAATCACTCATTTGATAAGTGAAGTGACATGAGGCGCCTGAGTTGAGTAGCCACATGTCTGGAGGTGGACAATGGTGATCATGTTGGTGTTCACGTTCTTTGCCTCTACCAGAGACTTTCTGACAGTCATCACAAAATGTAGAGGGCAAAGTAGGTAGTATTGTCCGATCACTACCTACTACAGACGACAACATATATAATATGTTTTTCTGTGGCGAAGAAAGTCGCACATCAGTGCCTGAGTGGTGTGAGGAGGACTGAAGTACTGACCAAGATTCCTCACCCCAGATCTCATTAAGATTGTCCTCATCCCAAGATTTGGCTGGGGGGCCCATGAAGGTACCAGAGGATGAGCCAACGACTGTGTCATCATCTTCTTCTTGAGTCGCAAAGAATTGTGAGAAGGCAGACAGGGAGGTGGCATGAGCACCGAGGTGGTCAGTGAGAGTGAGAGAGGAGGGACCACCTGGAGAGAGTCCAAGGTTGAGAGCAGGATGCGCATCCGCATCATCAATGATGGGAGAGAAAGGATATGATTGAGGAGGGGAAAGAGGAGGCTCCTCAGCGATGTTCTCATCAAAAACAAAAAATTGATCCAGGTAGTCATCCTGGTAATCCTCACCTAATGACACCGTATCTTCCTCGATCTCCATGAGCGCATCATGTGCATCGATGGAGACTTTCTCAAGCTGCTCTGAAAGAGGGCGAGGATTGGAGGGGATGCCTCCAGACCAATCAATGTGGCAGTTAGCCACAGGGTCGAGGGTGCAAAGGGTTTCGCTGGTGGGTGTAACGCCCAGTCGGTGCGCCAGAGAGATGGCGTTCTTGGTGTGAGGGAAGGCGGATTCCCCATAGTGGGTGGAACCCTGCATGTGTGCCGAAGCACGTGGATCGGGAACGGGAGATGTAAATGTAAATGGTCCACTAGGGACCAAGACGGGAGCTGCAAAGGCGAAGGAGGCAGTGGGAGTGGCGTCGGAGGTGGTAGCATGGCGCGCTTGCTTGCGCTGCTCTTGCTTCTCCTGACCAGCTTTAGATTGTTGTCCTTGGCGACAGCATTTCTTCTCCTTATTGTCGTCCTTGGAGGAGGACGAACCAGCCTGGCCCTGCTGCTGTTGCTGGAAACTGGGGTCTCCCCCTTTCCGCTTGGTGGTGGAAATCTTGTTTGCCTGTGGTGCAGTGGGCTTGCGGCGGTTTGCCTGTTGTTGCCAGGTGGTGGTGACAATCTCCTCAAGCTCAGTGAGGGATGGGACCTCAGATGTGGCGGTGGTGCCAGCAGCGGAGCCAGCGGGGATGGCAGTGATGGACTTCTGGTTCATGATCTGAGAGATGATGTCGGCATACCTTGGCATCTTGGATAGAGCAATCATGCTCTGTACCTTGGCCGAGATGGGGTAGCCCAACTCGCTGATGCGCGTGAACTGCGCATTCAATTTAGCGAAGGAGGGGGCCAGATGATTGCCATCAGGGATGACAGTGTCCATCATCATCTTGAACTCATGGAAGGCGTTGGCAACAGTGGGTTTGGAGTAAGCAGCCTCGATCTCGTTCCAGAGGAGGCCAGCATAGTGTTGAGATATGAATTTGGCCACAATGTGCGGCTCCATTTTGAGGCGAATGGCCCCAAGGGCCTTGTCGTTGTTGTCCTCCCATGCGTGGATCTCGGTGGTGCAGTCCGTGGTGATATTGCCATTGGTGTCAATGACGTGGTTGGGCTGGTTGCAGCAGAGGATGGTCCAGAGACCCTGGGACCAAAGGTACGACTCCATGTCAGTGGCCCAATGCTTGTAGTTGGTGCCATTGAGGTGGGGAAGGTCTTTGAGGGTAGAAGACATGTTTTCTGCGGATGAAGGAACGTCAGTACTGTCCTAAATCAATGAAGAAATCAAAGAAGGTGGCGAATGAGTTGCACATTCCTGAATGTTTCAATCCGACAGAGTTTCCCCTTAGGATATGGGTGACATTTTAACACCTTGAGTGTAAGTATTTGAAATACTTATGCAGGTGGTCTGGCATAAAACACACAAGACGTGTCCTACATTCTGTCTTGCTTTGTGTAAAGACACAAAAGCAGATGTGTCTGGTTCAGCATGAAAACACACAGAACTGACTGGAAAACCGCTGTGCACTTAAGCACAAGCGGGGCTCATAACCTGTTGAACTAGCGCATGTATTGGCCAGAGTTATGCAAAGCATATTTACCTGCTAACTAAGCAAGGTAATGGTGAACATAGTGGTTAGGGATCAAGAAGTGATTCAAACTCAGCTCAGCTGAGTTTGTACTTAAGTACAGTGAACGTGTGAACAATTATATGAGTATGGTAAATACTACTCCTATTGTTCAACACTTCCACCCAACCTTGCCTAAAAGATCCCCCAGTACAGTGAGAGCACGATGTGCTGCCCGATACTTTGCAGTACTTGCCTGCACTTTCATGTTGACACTTTTGAGACAGTTCCGTGCGTGTGTATTTGCCCCCTGCCCTCATAGGAAACAATCCTTGAATTTTAGCATATAAGACTGTGAACGCAGTGCCTGATGTAGCTCATTCAATGCATCATGAGCTTGTCCTTCCCGCAGTTTCCATTCAATCTGCTCCAAAGTCTGGTCACATATCACATGGTGGGAGATGGCAGATGGTAGAAGAAGAGGAAAGTTTTCAGGATGCTGAAGTGGATCAGAGTTTGGGAGGGTAGCCTTAGTGGTTTCTCCTGCAGCATCTCATAAACTGGCAACTCCAGGAACAAAAAGCATCTGTATCTTTGCCCACATGTCAATCTGTCACATAAGTGCATTGGCTCTCTGCTGTAGATGCACCTTCTGTGTATCAGTGGCATGCTGTCCAAGCCTTGTGGTTTCTGCAATGAGATGTTGCCTAAGGATACAGGAATCAGTGGTCAACATGAACGGTCAAGTGAACAGGACTTACTGCTGATCCTTGAGCTCGATGCCAGTATCGATGAGAATGCTCAGCATGACCATTGCATGCAACGGGGGCTGATTGGAATTGTTGGCAGCCATGGTGTCGCCTTTAGCAAGGTGCAGGTGAATAGTGGCCTGAGTCACCTCTACGGTCAAGTTAGACAAATGCTATGAGCAGGCAAACGGACTGAAAGTACCGGCAGCCTTCACTTTGAATGGATTGGGCTTCATCATGTCAAATTCCCACTCGTGAACCTGTTGCTCCCAAGATGACACAAGGTCTGCATACTTGGAGCTGAGCAACTCAGACAATTCGGTGAAGTCTTCACAGTGATCATTCCGCTCTGGGACCGCTTCTTGTATTTTGCATAAAATTGTTGACCCTATTGAGTGATCAGCCAACAACTTGAGCAAATCCTCTATTACTTACCCAATGTAACGAGCTTCTTCCAATTCCAATCCCTGAAATGATCGTCAATAGTATCCCACTGAGAGCCTGGCCCCATTTCTTTCATGCTGGATGCTGCTGGATTGATATTGGCCCAACCGCACTCTGGACCTTCACTGTCCGTCCACCCTACACCTCGGACAAGGTTGAATGAGAAAAGCCATTGGCACTCAGTGATATGAGCGGGGAGATGAAACTTGGGGATCAGGAAAGTAATGTCCTTCAACTTGTGATTGATATGCCAGGCCTCGGGAACACACGTCATTCTTCTCCATAACTGCTTGTACCACTGACAAGCAATGTCATATGAGATCTTCAGAACCAGAAGAGGGGTGAAGGTGCAGAGTGCAGAGAACACAAGATAGTCCATATTGACATATCTAGACAAACATCTGATCAGAATCCTAGTTGCAATGTGTATCATGGAAGCAACTTACTTTTCTCCTTTCTGTAGATCCCCCACTCCACAAGGGAGTTTGAAACCATGTTGGGCACAGTCCACTGTCCCAACAGCCGTCGCTGCAAGGCCAACCATTGACTTCATATCTGCCGCATTCACAGTGGTATGGCTTGAACAACTACTTTTCTGAAATGCAAGATTAGTCCAGCCCATTGTTCAGATCTCAGATGCATTGAAGCTTACTGGCTGTGGCTCATTGAGGAGCTCTGCAAGGTATGACTTGTAAGATGACTCTTCCACAAAGTATGCCCATCCTCAGCTCAAACTGGGGTCCACTGCATCGCTCGATATGGCTTTGTGCTTGAGTCGGAAATTGGCGTCGATCGCTATGAACAGCCCATAAAGCCAGCTGCCCAAACAGAGGTAAATCCCAGTTATTTATCCGTTTTTGGAATGAAGCATACTGTTTCTCTGCTGGTGCTTCAGTCCACATTGGAGGTAAGTTTTTATCGGGATGAGGGCACGCTGGACAAAGCATAGCACACTCGCCCTCCCAAGTGGCTTCTACCCTTGCATTATTGTGCCCTCGGCTGGTGCATTTCAGCATCTTGAGATGCTGCCACTCTCTGACGACCCTCAGGAACTGGTCATAATGTTTCTAAAAGTAGTATAAGTCAGGCACATCAGTGTTCAAGACACATCCTCATACCTTAGTCTCTGTAATTCCCGTGTTGTCCAACATGTGCATCAAGGCATTATAGAACTTGTAGGTAGACACTTTTGATTCGAATGTTAATAAATGGAATTGTTCAAGAACTGCAAATGATGCTGCCATGCGAGGTTTGTCCAAACTTGCTGGAAACCAATGCACATGTAGCAGTTGTTGCAATGGTTGCCCTGTGAGCTCGCAACCACAGAAGTCCAAACCGACTGAGTGAACACCATTGGTGTGAATGACAACAAAGTTGTCTCTGACTGCAGCAATGGGTCGATAACATTTCTCACCATGTGGATGGCCCAGCTGGATCCTCAGGCCTAGATCTTTCAGGCTCCTTCTCTCGAAGTATTTACCGTTCCACTCCTATGGACTAATTAGCCAGGAATTCTCGGAGTTGGCATGTAAACGTACCTTAACGTGGTGTAGTGGCATTACTTGATGGCTCTGGAGCAGGCAGGTGGAGCACAACATGTTGATACCGAGACAATCAGAACATCAGAACAAGGCTGGTGTCATCTTGCAAATACTACAAAGAGCTTGGCTGCCACATTTCCCCTCTAGATGTAAGAACTCATCCAGAAAGCGTTGCCATTCATCCTGGGCCCAAACCAAGATGGGATGGTCCTGCGGAAACATGGTTCATGAGCGCCATGCACAGCATTTGTTCACTTACTGATGCATACTGTTTCCTTCATGTTTCTTCACCAAGCATGCTGAGATCAGCCTCGGGTGGGAGCACATCTATACAAACCAGGTCAGTTGATTCAAAGGTATGGTCCGTGTGAGGTACATCTGCTTGTGGGGGAGTACTCTGCACCTTAAGCTTGTACCTCTTCTTATTGAGACATAGAAGACCAATAGAGTCCCTGAGTACTTTGGTGTGACGTCCTCATGTCGAGCCCATCTTTCAGTTGTGCACTTTAAAGCCTTTGAGGTTCTTGAAATGGAGGTTGTTGGCAGGGGTGACAGCTGAGGTTTGACACAACAAGGCTGCAGAACGACTTAGGCTCAACACTATTATCTCAATTGTTCACATACCTGAGCCGGGTTCAGTTTGCTGACCTTCCCCAGTGTACATAGCAGCTTGACGACGATGTTGGCTACTCCCTAATGTGACTGCAAAGCTTGCCTCTCCCTGGATTCAATGGTGTCATTCTGGACCATGTGTTCCAGGACATGATGAACTTAACCACATTTTGCATTGGAAACAGTGACACGTGACTTAGTGGTTAATAATATTTATTTTTCAGGTCAGTTAGCATTTATCAAATAGAACGACAAGTGCCCAAACCTTTTAATGCCAAACAAATTAATATTTATTTTGTCTATTTGGCCTTGTGTTTGTACATGAAGCCAGCAGTGGAAGACCTTGCCAAGCAAGGTGAAGGAACTTGTTGCAACAATCTATTGCCACACTCACTGTGGCTCATGAATGTATCGGAATGCTTGCAAGACCCATTAAGTGAATCTCCAAGGACCGAGGACGTCGAGCTGTTGGTAACATGCCACAACCTTCCATTGCATCAATATTCTCATTATCTGTGAGGATCTCTTTCAGAAACTGCCATTGATTCCAACTCACCGAGTCTCCAACACTTTCAAATCCTCCACCTCAGACTGTTGCATTAAGTGAATCTCCGAGGACCGAGAACATCAAGTTATTGGTAATGTGCCCCAACCACTGCTTTCAAATCGCCTCGGACTGTTGCATAAAGTGAATCTCCGAGGACCAAGAACATTGAGCCATTGGTAATGTGCCCCAACCTCCCATTGTACCAATATCCTCACAGAATCTGTGAGGATCCTTTTCAGAAACCGCCATTAGTTGCAACTCGAGTTGCCGATGCTTTTAAGTCTCCATCTTGCTCATTCTCCCATTCCAACGCTTATCAGTTTCACTTGAATCACTCGCTATTCTTAGTAATCCACTCTCTTCAGCATGACTGCTGCCAATTCAAGCCCCCGTTCCTCTGACAACAGCTCTGGTTCAAGTTCAATTGTGGTAAATAACATCATGGGAGGTTCATAATCTTGTCATTTACTTGATGTCTCAACTGACCCCACTCGCATCAAGTCCTTGCAGAACTCCTGCAAGGAATCCAGCTGTCAGAGGAATGTGCTGCAAAGATTATTGGTGCCGTCCATGCTATCACCACAGATGACAGCCTGAATGAGGCCTCTGGTAAGCCCGCCATTGATTTCTCCCTCTGTCCGCTAATGGCTTTCAGATATATTATCCTCTGATGCCGAGCTCCTGACCTCTGCCGACGATGCTCAGCCAGCTCAAACGCCAACCCCTGCTAACGCAAACACTTCTCCCGCACAAGATGAAGCTGAGGCTGCACAGAAAAGCGTGGTGATCCCATCTGGGCACTATCTTATCACACATCACTCTGGTTGTCGCTTCCTCATGCCCTATGAAACCAAAACCAAAATGTTGTATTTGATCACCAAGGGAAAAATGGTCGACGTGGTCTCAGACTGGTAAGTAAAGCATGGTTTTCGGTTCTAGGATATCTAATCATCATTATGACAGGTTGAAAGTGTCCCTGTTGGTGCACCACGTCAGTGGTGCAATTTACCACAGGCTGTCGCCCAGCACCACCATTTCTCAAGCTCATCAGATGATGGAGCAAGCGATCAAAGACCGCTTGGTCCAGCGTTTGTAGACAGGTAGCATCACTCCCCCCCTTATATTTTGTAGTACCATTGTACCCCCAAGTTTCTTGTTCTGATGAATGCATCTCATGATTTCGTTGTCTGTACACGTTGGAACCTAAGTGGACCGCGCATGTCAGAGTGAACTGGGCAATGATATTGCTGAGTACAAACTTGGTACACTATGACTTATCTATTACCTTTGGGTTGCCTGCATGTGATGTTATTCTCCTATATATGGGGCGAGATCATCAGAATACTGCACGCTGAGACTGAGCAGACCTATTGGATACTTACTGTCAATGAATACACATAGATCTAATGCAACTGACTTCACAAGGGGTAGATACGATTGGATTCATTGATGTCTTGTTGTTGGTGCAATGGTGTCTCAAGCATCATGCATGGCGGTAGTACCTTCGTTAGCAATCTTGTTGGGAATGTAATTCTCCCATACAGCTGGCAAAGGGTAGAGACGTACCATATACTGAGTGCTAAGTATACACAGATCGGATCCAACTGATATTCTATTGTCAGTGTAGCTAGTACTATCATGTTACAGTACTGTCATAGTATCTTCATTAGTGATCTGGTTGGCTATGTACTGTAAATCTCCTATACTTTGGGGAAAAATGGCGTGGGTGTTTCGTCTGAATCAGGCTACTACCATATACTGCACACTTCCCCTGCTCACAATGGGCCATCCAAAGCTATACAAAACCCCAGAAGAGCAAGTGCTCACTGCATGGTCTTACCATGCTAAATATTATGCAAGGCTGGTGTGGGTCCAACAACGAACTATGCGGGTACTTATCATAGCTTGCTTCATAGTCGGAAAAAGGAAATCAACCAAAAGATCCAAGCCAAACGTGTTGCCAGCAGAGTCAATGGCACGTAAGTAAAGCTCAGTCCCACCACTCCCTCTCTGGCAGGAATCTCAAATAAGCATTCAGACCACAGCAGTCTGGTCCTTCGAGCCCAATACTTGGCCAACCAAAAGCGCCTGAGATACTGTCTCGGCGGTGAGTATGTATTTAATAGAGCCAAGACAAACACCTAATGGCATGGCTTGTAACAGTGCTGGCAGATCTCATAAACCAACAAATGTGCAGCCTGAGATAGGTGACACTGTGAAAAAAATTGAAGCCGCACTTCAAGGCATGACCAGAGGTTCATCATGCCTGTGGGTGGAGTCCCTCTGCGAGGATTACATGAAAAATGGCAACTACACCAACATTAACAATTCGCACAATGCTATCAGAAAACTAGAAAACTGGCTGCAAGCCATTCAACAGGCTTCACAACAAGGCCACAAGGAGGCTCACACCACTCAGTGGCTTTGTTTGGTGTGCTGGATGCTTGAGGATCTACTTCTTTATGCCATGGAAGGAGACAATATCTTAGATCTACAATGTTGCGGCTTCTTGCTCTACCAAAGTGTTGACAATGTGAGTTAGGCTCTGACAGTGGTACTCTCTTCTTTCATGGCGATTGTAAATAAATCCACTCTTCTGGTCGTCAGGTCGTGTCATGCTCCCATCAAAGTGTCTGAAAAAAGGTAAACAGATCATCACATTGCACTTCCCTCAAACTCTCCGAAAAAAGGTAAATAGATCACTTCTAATATCTACCAATTCTCAGATCACTGACTTCGTTGAATCAACAGACTTGTTGATTCAAGTTGCATCTGTTCGGATGAGAAAAAGGCTGTCCCGTATCGAAAGTGACATGACCCCTCCCCCCATCCTATGTGACTACTGCAGGTGAAACACAGCAATAACGAAGTATGTGTTGAGTGTACAATCTCATGGACTTGTACTAAACCCCCTATAGATGGCACCCCCTGGTTGGACAACTATGGAACAGAAAGCATTCCTTGAGGAGGAGCTCAAGGAATATATCCAGGTCAGCAGCAAGGAGTACAAAAAACGCTGGACTACATTGTACCAAAAGTGGGCCCAGTGTTGGCCCGAATGTGTTACCACTCTCCTGAGGGTTCCCTCAGATCAACTGCTGAGTGATGAACTGGCTGCAAGTCTTGCGAAGGCTTGGGAGAAGCATCAGCGGGTGAGTATAGCTTTGATAGTTCGTGTCATGTACCTGTAGCTGAGCATGCGAGTTCAGCGACTACAACAGTGGATGTGTTGGCATGCTGGTGTGGGTGAGAGCCGTGCTGCAAACAACAAGACCACATGCCTCATTAATGGTCTGATGAAACCCAAGATGCACATGAAGAAGCTTTGGGAGATTTACGCAAAGACTTACTATGTGTCACAGGTCAAGAATTCAGTGCCCACTGGATCCAACATCATCATGGTGTGACAGAGAATTGAAGACATGCTCAAGAACGAGCCACAGGAAGTTCTCGATGAACTTAAGCTGGAGCAAGCTAAGCAGCAGGTGTCGCTCCAGAAGGGTAGTTCGGATGACGATGAGCAAGAACTAGACCCGCTCATCATTCGCAGGTCAGTACATTATGTCGTTGAATAGTAACAGCCACTAACTAGGGACTGTTAGGAATATTCAGGAAGTCGGTGGAATGCTTCACTGTGTGCTCGAGCACCTAGCCAAGAAGACTGGATGGTCATTCAGTGTGATAATGGGGGGACCTGATCCCATTTCATCGGAGGAAGGCAATCATATCACTAGGTTAGCAGATTCTTCGTTTATATACATGTATGGATGCACTTACTGATGGGATATCCATGATAGTCTCCATATTGGAATGAACCAGCAAGGGCAGGACTTCTCGGACACATATGACAAGTATGACAGTGTCTTCATCGAAGCATATGGTGAATGTCTAAATGATGTGTATGGTAAGCATTGCTCTATGCCTCTCAGAATATGAATGCTAACCATTCAAATATGTCAAGCTCCCCACACTGTGTGATCGATGGAGGTCACAGAATCACCTAGTACCACAGTCGACAAAATCCCTGGCGAGGACATGGAACCTAGTGCTGAACCACCAGAAGATGATGTTGCAGGCACTTGCACTATGCAGCCCAGTAGGGAGGAGAGAACTGAGGCCACAAAGGAAGACTCTAT
>JBBPQV010001056.1:0-12887 GCA_038092675.1 Boletus rufocinnamomeus | reverse complement strand
CACCTTAACTCGAGCCAATGGTTTGGTGAGCAGATCAGCAGGCATCTCAGCAGTTGGGACAAAAGTGGGCACAATCTGGCCTTGATCCACCACATCTCTGAGCCAATACCACCTCAAGTCCAGTTGCTTCATCCGACTATGGTGCTCTGGATGTTTGGCAATCTGGATGGCTGACTGATTGTCCATGTGCAGTGTAGACGGGCCAGAAAGCTTGAAACCAAGCTCCTGGAGCAGTTTGCGCATCCAGATGATCTCCTTGCCTGCTTCACAAGCAGCAATGTACTCCGCTTCCGTAGTGGACAAGGCAATGATGGGCTGGCGCTTCGACATCCAGGACACAACACCAGTACCAATCTTGACCACGAATGCGCCAGTGGAACGACCTGAATCCTTGCATCCACCATGACTGGCATCAGAATAGACTGTAAAGAGCTCAGATGTCAATGGATCAGGTGAATAGGTGATGCCATGGTCAAGGGTACCCTTGATGTAGTGAAAGAGGTGCTTGACAGCGGTCCAATGGGCAATGCCAGGATCTGAGGTGAAGGAGGCGAGCTGGCCAACTGTGAAGGCAATATCAGGGCGAGAAGCACAGGAGAGGTACTGGAGAGAGCCAATAGCACCACCATAATCCACAGAGCGCATGAAAGTGCGATCCTCAGCTGTCTTGGGACTCTGATCACGCGACAGGGACAATCCAGGTTCCATGGGGGTGGTAACAGACTTGCAGTCGGCCATTGCGAAGTGAGCGAGCATGTCGAGGCAGTACTGGCGCTGGGAGATGGTGAGGGAGTGTGTGGAGCGATCTTGATCGATCTTGGTGCCGAGAATCTCTGTGGTTGGCCCCAGATCGCACAATTTGAAGTGGCTGCTCAGATCTGCGATGGCCTGCTTGATGGCATCCTCAGAGCGCGATGCGAAGGTCATGTCATCGACAAAGACAGGTAGCATGATCTGGACATCACCTTTTTGTGTAGATGTAGACAGCTGCGTCAGAATAGGTCTGCTTGTAGCCCAAAGACTCCAGAGTGGTGCGCAGCTTGCGATTCCAGCGATTGCCACCCTGTTTGGTGCCATAGAGTGCCTTCTTCAGTAGACAGACCATTTCCTTTGGATCTCCTTGTGCAAATCCCTCTGGCTGCTCCATGTAGACATCACAGTCGATCTCGCCATTGAGATATGCATATGAGATGTCGACAGACCACAAATGGAGGTCATGGATCGCTGCAAGAGCGAGAACAACACGGAGAGTTGGAAGGCGCACTGTGGGAGCAAACACCTCGAGGTATTCGAATCCAGGACGCTGCGAGAAGCCCTGAGCGACCAAACGGCCCTTGTATCGTTCAAACGAGCCATCAGCATGGTACTTCTTGGTGAACACCCATCTCGAGCCAATCACTGGCCTGTCTTTGGGCCTAGGCACAAGGGTCCATGTCCCATTCTCCTTGTGCGCTTCGAGCTCCTTCAGCGCAGCTTCACGCCACTGATCTGCATCCTCTCGTCGTAGAGCCTCTCTGAACGACCTCGGATGCGCTGTGGAGGCACTGAAAGTGGCAGCCATGTCTGTCTCTTCATCTGAGTCATCTGAGTCGTCGACGAGTTGAGCTGGGCTGAGTTTCCACCATTCTCGAGGCCGCTGGCGATTTCTGCGAGGGAGTCTAGCACCTATGCCAATGGGACTGACTGGTTCGATGAGTCGAGGTGGAGGAGCTGCAGGTGGCGTGATAGGCGCTGCTGGAGCCGATGGGGGTGCTGCCTGCTGTTCCACATGAGTAACAGGGGCCCCCCCAGCAGGTAGAACCCCGGAATCGTCGCTTTCGTTGTCCTCGTCACCAGGGAGATCAGGGGCAACATATGGTGCGTCCTTTGGAGGTGGATCATGCGATGTCGTGGTTGGCACTACTGGCAGAGTGCGCTCGTCGAAATCAGCGCGTTCTGAGATGATGGTGTGCTTCGTGGTTGGATTGTAGAATTTCCAACCTTTGTAGCCATCTGGGTAGCCAATAAAGACGCACTTCTCGTAGTGAGGACGCAGTGCAGGATGTTTATCCTTCTGAATATGCACATATGCAGTCGATCCCCAGACTCGGAGGTGCGAGATGTCAGGTTTGCGTCCATGCCAGAGTTCGTAGGGTGTCACATTATCAAGAGCGCTGGTGGGACATCAATTCCACACATGCACAAGTGCAGCAAGCGCTTCGCCCCAGAACACCATGGCCAGGCCTGACTCCTTCAACATGGCAGTAATGCGCTCAGCAAGTACTCGATTGGCATGCTCTGTGACTCCGTTTTGCTGGGGGCGCGCACGAACTGTGTGTTGGCGCTCTATACCACACTGCTGGGTGAACTCGAGCATGGCCTTGCTCATATATTCGCCTCCCTTGTCGTCTTGCAGGCATTTGATGCGACGCTCTGTCTGGTTCTCCGCGAATGCCTTGAACTGCTTGAAAGTGTCGAAGACGTCCGATTTCGCTCGAATGGGAAGTACAAAGCGATACCTCGAGTAGTCATCAATGAATGTGACCCAGTAGCGATATCCAGAGAACGTTCTGTAGGGTACTTCATGGACATCCGAGTGAACAAGCTCAAGAGGCTTCGACGCGCGAGATTGCGAGCTGGGGAATGGATTGGCATGCATCTTGCCAGCTAGGCATGGTTCACAGATTGGGTCAGGCGACGACTTGCTGTCCAGCTTCATCCCAGTAACCAGATTGCGATCATGGAGTGATTTCACATCAGCAAGGTTATGGTGGGCAAGTCTGCGATGCCAGAGTGACAAATCGAGCGCTACAGTCGTTGCAGGCTTGGCATACTCGCTCACTGGCTCAGTAGTCCCGTCCAGGAACGCTGCATTGTGGCTGTCGATGCTGGCGACGAACAGAGGTGGTCCAGGAGGACGAGAGAAGCTCATGTGTGTCGCATCGATGTGTACAACGAAAGATGCATTGCGGGTAAGATACAGCACAGCGAGGAGGTTGTTGCGAAGGTCAGGGATGTGCAGGACGTTGGTAAACTCGACCGCTCGACACCTTTTTCCATCTATGACTGGGTGGAACACCACAGACCCCACTCCAGCAGAATAGACCACAGTATTGTCCGCAAGCTTGATTGGGACGCGTTTGGGAGTGTAATGGCGCAGCCAGTGACGATGTGGGGTCATATGAGAAGTGGCCCCCGAGTCTGCATTCCAGTCGTGGTCAGCATCGAGCAGGAGCGGCGAGAGGGGGTCAGAGGGGTCACTGGAACGAAGACTTGCATTTCCTGCGCGTTCTACCACCTCCTGGGACTCTGTCGACGCATTGGCAGCCTGGGCCTGGTCTCCCTTCTTCTCCTTGCCCTTGGACGACTTGTAGTACTTCTTTGCGCGTTGCAGGGCGTAGCACTTGCATTGGCAGTGCCCGGACTTCTCACAGAACGAGCAAGGCGCGTTGGGAAGGCATTTGCAGCCAGAGGACGACGAGGATAGTGCTGAGTCGGTTGTGGTGGTTGGCAGGGAATCAGGACGAGGTTGGCGATGAATTTCCTCTGTCTGGAACGCAGCTTTCACCTTGTCCTTGTCTAAGTCCGTGAGGAGCGCAAGGGACGATGTAAAATGCGCAAACTCAGGGCCTAGCGCTCGGATCATGGCCATGCAAGTCAGCTCGTCATCCAGAGCCTTCAGGTCGAACTTGGAGCTGCGCAAATCCTGGATCCGAGCCATGGACTCCTCCACTCGTGCTGCAAGCGCAGGTAACGTCTCCTCAGCGCGTTTCCGGATGCTGAAGAACTCGTCATAGGCCACAAAGCGGTTGCTGGCCTTTTGCTGAACAAAAACCGCTTTGAGTGCAGTCCAGGCCTTGGTGGGGTCGTCCTGGTCTGCTCTCATGTGTACACTCGCTGGTCTGGGGCCACATTGAGCATCAGCTCCCCAGCTGCTTTGTCCTGTTTCACATCCCAGGCAGTTTGTTCCACTCCAGAAGCGGTGGGGCGCATTTCCTTGCCATCAACCAGGTGCCCTCTGGAGAGGCCTTTGGAACAGAACAGGGCCAAATTCATTTCTTTGCTCCAGGTAGTGTAGTTTTTGCCATTGAGAGGCTGAATGCGATGGTGCTGGTTTTCGCACGACATGTGGGTGGAATGGAGTGGAAATGAGGTGTGAATGGTGTAGGGAACGAGTTCTGGCAGGGAAGTCAAAAATTTTTAAGTGGCTGTGACACTTGAAGTGCAGAGGTCAAAGGGCAGGGCTCATAACCTGTTAAACAGCTGGAATCTCACAGCTGGAGTCCACTGTCAGAAACTGGATTGCAAGTAATGTAAAATGCGACATACCTGGAGTCCACTAGTGGTCAGAAACTGGAGGAAAGCGAAGATAGTGGACTCCGACTACTGTAGGAACGAACAACAAACAAATAAAAACAACAACCACAATGCGCCACAATGTGCCACAATATTCTAAGTACGAAAATAGAGTGCACAATCAATCATTCCAACACCATAGTATAGCCCTCTGGGCACCCCTGGACCCATGACTGCGTGTTCATTCTACTGTTTATTCTACAAACAAGTTCAATTTTAATTGTTGTGTCATATACAATAGCTTTTAGCTTGAAACTTGAAACAGACCAGATTGTGCATGACTACATAGATTGTTGTAAGTTACAACCTCTTCCAAATGGTGAAGATCAGAGTCGTCGGAGTTGCCAGCTGATATCCAAGTAACAATAAGATAGGGTGAGTGGAATGCACGGCAGAGACAGCATAACAGTCAATGCTTGTATCAACATGTATGATACTGTACCAGAGCATGCGATGTATTTGAAGTTTATGATAACGAGAAAACCAGACCAAGGGCTGTTGTTCTGTCGTGTGTTAATGCATGGTGCAGGATGGTAGTTGGGAAGTGGTAAACAGGAAAGCGTTGCAGATGCGGAGAGGGGTAACAAGACATGTCAATAGATAGAACGTCGGCTTCATAAACTACAATGCACAATGAAAAATCAGGATAGAGGGGGGGGGGCACGATGGTCACACTCACTGTTAATAAAGTTGCCTGTGGTGCTGTCAGTTGAGACATTGGAAGACATTATTGTAAATTTCTTTACTTGGGAAAGCATATATAGGATCGCAAAGTAGGTAAACTTGTAATGGCTATGTCAACGTGTCTCACTTTGGATGATCCAGTTTCAGTTTGATGCAAATTGAAAGATATGTTCAGATTGTTCAATCGAGAGCGTTGCTGTGGCGCAGAAATCTAGGTTGGTGTTAAAGGGGAGGCCTCGGAAAGGAGGCACGACATACAATGCAGTGATCAGTTCAACATATCTCACATGCTCATGTGGGAGGTTGACAACTGCTTCAGCTCATTCAGAAGAAAGTTCAATAACAAGAAAGCCTCCCTTCAGTACAACTGCTGTTTCCCTACAATGTTCCAGTTGAATCGAATGAATCAACTGGTTGACAGGTTGTTCTTTGGACGAAGGACTGCCAGGATGGAGGTAAAAAAATGCGAGGGGATTACGCAAGTAGATAGTGCTGTCGGACATTTCGGCAAATGGTGTGGAACAACATATGACACATGTAGATATGAAAGCGGATTGTGGAGGTGCTAGTTCCTCATAGTGAACGGAGCTGACGGACTCTCCTGAACCACTATCATCTGTGTCGGCATCTGCTGTGGGCGGTAAGTTGTGATGTAGGTAAAGTTCGGGAAGAAGTGTGTCCAGTGCATAGTTATCTTCTGATGCGATCCAGACAGGAACAATAACTGGCACTGACATGCGTGCGCAGGGGGGAAGAGCAGCGCCTGAAAAGACTTTGGATATAGCTGCATCAACAGGTGTCAATGAAAGCTAGTCGGAACAATTCGCACATACAGGAAGATGCCTCCGGACACGACTACCGATCTGGTTTGCATGCATGATGGTTGTCATTTTGAACTATGATTGGTGATAGAATACACACGGATGATAGAATATTTGTATCGTGAGAGGAGTAGACAAAGATTGCAAATATATGAATTGAATTTTTTCGGGGCAAGTGACAATGAAGGTACAGGTACATTTAGTGATGCACATGGCTCTGCATGCACTAGATTCTGAACAGCAGTGATTTCTTGGGAACAGTAGCCTCGGGAGGCTGAATGGCAACATGTAGTAACGAAATGCATTGTAGGTCGAGCTTCGCTCCCCATTCCGTCCAACCTTTTTCATTCGGTTCTTTTTTTGTGGACCATCTGCGAATGCGCGATTCCATGAGGACAATATCACCAAAATTCAGACTCCAGGGAGAGATCACTGACATTTCTTGTTTTGAGTTGGAAAACTCTTTTCGCCCATCATAGATGGCAGTGAAAGGAATTACTCACTGAAGAGAATAAAATAATGTTAAAAGGCGATGGAGGTAGGAATGCACCTTCTGTCCACCATCAAACATGTTTTTCATCACACATGTTGAACAAACATCAGACCAATTGCCAATGTTGTCTGAAATAGAGTCAAGCGAAATGTCGGCAAAGCAGTAAGGAACACAAATGGGACAAAGAAGCCTTCAACTTCACCAATAAACATTTTATTTCATCGCTCATTCCTTGACTTATTGGTTTGATTGCAACTCCATGCATTTTGACACCTGTGTCAGTAGACAGTAAGGTGGATTCCACGAGGAAACCTATAGTCGATACAGTGACAGGCTTGTTGGCAGAATTGGAAAGAAATGGTGTGTTGGAAGACAACAGGCATTTTTCCCCCCATGTGTAAGAAGGAGGAATGTTTTCGATGGTGAAAATGTTAATGTCAGTCAATTGAAAGTTAGAGAGTGTCAGTAATCAGATGCACAAAGTATTAGTAGTTTCCAGACTATAAACTGATGGGAAACACATACCGGACCACTGACCCTGGATAACATCACACAATTTCAGGATCCAAACAGATTGGTTTAAGCAGTACCAGATCGTTGATGTCCAAGGACGGGTCGCTGCAAGTCGCATTGGAGTTGTCATTGTCTTGCTCAGTAGATTTGTCAGTCTGACAACATCTTATTTTGTGGTGAAACTAATCTTACGATTGGTGGATTCAGGTATGATGCAGTCCTTTCCTTTCTTGGTCGCAGTCAATTGAGGTGGTGAATCTTTAGATGGGGTAATAGGCAATGTAGTGTGGGAGGGGGGCGTGGGGGATGGTGCCACAGAGGACAATGTGAATGTGGGTTTGGGCTTGTCAAAGGAAGGTAGTTTGGATGGTGTAGTTTGACAGACATCAGATATGTTATCATCTGTCAATGTTGGCATGCTGTTGTCTGAGTCTCTAGCATTTGCATTAGCTTCCGAAGGGGATCCTGAATGAGAAATAATGGCAAACCTGTTCTTTTTAGCTGCCTGATGTTCTTCATCAGGCAAGAAATCTTGCTTTCGTTTTGCGTGCGGAGGCATCATTATATGACATGCAGTGTTTGTGGAGAGGGTAGGCGGACAGAGTAAAGTGAACGAGGACAAAATGGTGCTATATCTGCACAAAGAATTAGCATTGCACACAAGATTGGCAGAACAGTATTCACCAAATGGCTAATAGCAGAATGTGATTAAAGTGGAGTAATTGTGGTAACAGGGGTTGAATTCTTGCCATTCAATCTAGTGGGACATCTGGTCGCAGTGAGCATGTGACTTGCATAACTCAGAACATGGTTCTGGAACATGGCCTATTGACACAGGGTAGTGAATGCATCAAGACCAACTAGAAATTGGCCAGGCAGAGTGCGACCAATAACAGTACAAGCACAGGAATGAACATGAAAAATTCAAAAAGTGAGAGATGTTTTACCATATGTGATAGAGGGCTTGAAGGAGTCTGTTGAGGGAACAGTCCATTGCCATATATGAACTTAATGAGAGTCAGATTTATGGACAAGAGAAAGGTGTATTTGAACACGCTTACTTTGCTTGTGTTGTCTGCAGGACATAATTGTAATACATGTTTAATGTTCAGGTGAGCACGTACAATGCATTTTTCATGTTTGGAGTACAACCTGCATTGTAAAGGAAGGACAAAAATATCAAAGGAGATTCCAACATTGACGAAATCCCCTTCTTGAAGCACAGAAGGTGAACAGCCTGCTGCCTTTGACCCAGTCCAATGTCCAACTTCGATGCAGTCCACGAGATGCCAAATGGGAAGCAAAGGAATAGTATGTCCAGCTGGATCTTCAATTACAGACACTACACTGGACAGTTGTATCATGAAATGGGACATCTCTTCATAGCTGATCAGAAAATTTGCCAAAGAGAGTATGGTGATGCTGTGCTCACCTTGGTGAATATATGACGTGGGCACATAAGTTATGGTTTATTGCAGATGGTGATTTGGTTCCTCCAAGGGTGACATGAATCAATGATCGAATGTAACTGATTGCTGTAAGGTAATGAGTCCAAACTTCATCGTGTCCACCAGAATGCAGAGTTAGATGTTGTATCGCAGAAGGCTCCTAGCACCAGTCACAGTACTGCATGATGGGTTAGAATTGAATGTATCACATAGAAATCGAAAAATGAGTATGCATACCTGTCCCATGTTTCGAACAAAGAAAGGTTATGTTCACCTAAAAACCGATAAATGGTAGATGGAGCTACATCAAGAGGATGTCTGTATAACACAACATAAGGGCATGTGCAATCAGGATCACTCCTCTGGAACAGGTCGACCTCTCCACTATTCCTCCAGAATATCACAACTTCTCCGATGTGTTCAGCAAGAGCAAGGCTTCTACACTTGCTCCACATCACAAACATGATCTGAAGATTGACCTTGAGGAAGGAGCATCTCCTCCACTGGGCACCACCTACTCCTTTTCCCCTTTCAAACTTGGCTCACTCCACATGTTCCTCGATGAGCACCCAGCAATGGGGTTCATCCATCCCTCCTCCTCTGCTCAAGCCACTCTGGTCCTCTTTGTCTGCAAGAAGGATGGTTCACTCCATCTTTGTATTGACTGCCAAGGACTCAACAAGATCACAAAGAAAGACTACTATCACTTCCCCACATCTCCAACCTCCTGGACGCCCCCAGCCACACCAAGATCTATACCAAAATTGACCTCTGGCACACATACCATCTGGTCTGCATTGCCAAGGAAGATGAATGGAAGATATCCTTCTGGATGTGCTACAGTTCCTATGAGTGGCTAGTTATGCCATTCGGTCTTACCAATGTCCCCACAGCATTCCAGTGGTTCATAAATACCATCTTTGCTGATCTCCTTGATGTTTGCTTCATAGTCTATCTGGATGACATCCTCATCTACTCTGAGGACAAGGCCTCCTACAAAGAGCATGTCTGAGAAGTTCTCCGATGACTCCACAGACATGGACTTTATGCTAAGCCAGAAAAATGCGAATGGTCCACTGACACCACTGAGTACCTAGGCTATAACATCTCTCCCTCTGGTTTGTCTATGTCTCTGGACAAAGTTCAGACTGTGAAGGAATGGCTGGAACTGTTAAGTATGGGTAAACTCTGAGGGGAGAATGAACTCCAGAACTCCGGAGTTGTCTTTAGCGGATGGGACTTGGCTTCACCATATGTGGTGCACCCTTGTTAGGAGTCCTGTTGTCCCGGAAATTACTGAGGGTTGGAGATAGACTTAAGACCTACTAGATGTCAAGTCGAGCGGAGGGTACAGAGAAGAGTCTTCAAGACTTGAGCAGAGAGGAGGAGTTAAACTATGTTGATATTCGAACTAAGGAAATACAAGAGTTGTTCAGGGAGTTTATATACTTCAGAGTCATAGAGGGATTAGTAATGGAGGTGGAGTTGGTTTGTAAGTAAAGGTGTCGGAGGTAATGTAAAGCCGGAGCTGTGTTCCTAAGCGAAGCACAGGTATGGAGGAGAACATACAGCAGGACTAGTATATATGGAGATCCAGAAATGGAACGTAACTGATATCATAAGTCATATGGACAGGGTCTGAAGGTCAGGGGTCGCGTCTCTAGTGAGAACGTGCTGGAGTTCATATGTACAGAAACAGAGTTGGTTCGGAGGACCAGGGTTGGACTTACAGGATTTCCGGGATATGACAGGAACCTTGGAAGGTCAAGGATATCCAATCCTTCCTCAGATTTGCCAATTTCTACCATCACTTTATAGTGAACTGCTCCAACATTGTTATTCCTTTAACCCACCTTACTTGCAAAGGTACTCCCTGAAACCTTTCAGACAACTGTCGCTCTGCCTTCTACAACTTGAAGGAAGCCTTCACCACCACTCTGATCCTTACCCATTGGACTCCGGATGCTCCGCTGATCATAGAAACTGATGCCTCCAACTATGCTATTGCTGGTATTCTTTCCATCCACTGCCCAGATGAAGAAATCTGGCCAGTTGCTTTCTACTCACAGACACTCTCCACTCCAGAGCTCAACTATGACACCCACAATAAGGAACTCCTCACCATCCATGAGTCCTTCCGGACTTGGCAGCACCATCTTGAAGGCTCTGGCACTCCAATCAACGTCATCACAGACCACAAGAACCTAGAGTACTTCATGACCACTAAACTCCTGACTTGCCAGCAAGCCCGGTGGTCGGAGTTCCTCTCCCAATTCAATATGGTCATTCATTTCCATCCCAGTCACCTCAGCATGAAACCTGATTCCCTGACTAGATGCTGGGATGTCTATCCCAAAGAGGGGGATAAGGACTATGCTTGCATCAACCCACACAATTTCCATCCAGCATTCACTCAGGAGCAACTTGCTTTGTTCCTCTGAGCCACTTACCTTGCAGCTCCAGTCCTCTGAGCTAGCACCCTCCTCGATGTGAAACAACTCCACAGTGATATCCTTTCCACACTTCTCTCAGATCCCCTAGCTGAACTCCACATGTCCAACTCCACTGACTCTCACTGGTCAGTCAATGAAGATGGTTTCCTCCATTTCAACAAATGCATCTACATCCCCAATCTAATGACCTCCAACTCTGAATACTCTGGTACAAACATGACCATCCCCTTTCCAGACATTTTGGCCAGAACCAGACTTTGGAACTAATCTGCTGCGAATACACTTGGCCAGGTATCAGAGCCTTTGTCAAGGAATACATTTTTTCCTGCACATCCTGCGCCCACACAAAGGTTCCAAGACACCAGCCTTATGGATTTTTGAAGCAACTCCCCATTCCAGAGAAGCCATGGAACTCCATCTCCATGGATTTCATTGAACAGCTCCCTGTGTCCTCTGGATATACTGCCATCCATGTCATCATGGACCATCTGTCCAAACAGTGTATTTTCATCCCAACACACAATACAATCACATCTCCAGAGCTTGCAAAGCTCTTCCTACTCTACGTCTTTTCTAAGCATGGAGTTCCCTCCCACATCACCTCCAATTGAGCCTCAGTATGGAGTTTGTATCTCACTTCTTCTGCTCACTCAGAAAAGCCCTTGACATTCATCTCCACTTCACCTCTGGTTACCACCCTGAAGAAGACAGTCAGACAGAATGCATGAACCAGACTCTTGAGCAGTATCTCTGAGTCTATTGTAATTACCAGCAAGACAACTGGTCCAAACTCCTGCCTTTAGCAGAGTTTGCATACAACAATGCTCTAAGTGCTACTACCAGAGTTTCACCATTCTTTACCAATAAAGGCTACCATCCCAACATCACTGTCCACCCCAAGCGTGATCTCACCTCTGTAAGGCATGAGAATACTCCATCAACCTCAACTCCCTCCACCAATTCCTCTGTGAGGAAATGGCCGATGCCCAGAAGTGATACCAAGGACCCATGGATGTTAGATGAACTCTGGCACTGGACTTCAAAGTCAGTGACCAGGTTTTCATCAAAGCAAAGTATTTCCACTCTACCAGGCCCTTTAAAAAACTCTCCAAAAAGAATTTAGGGCTGTACACTATCATCGCTCAGGCTGGTAGTCTTTTCTTCACCCTCCAACTTCCAGAATCCATGAAGTCCATTCACCTGGTCTTCCACACTTCACAATTGGAACCCTCCATTCCAAACACCATTCCTAACCGTATCCAACCACCTCCACCTCTGGTTGAAGTAGACGGTGAACCAGAGTTTGAGATCACTGAGATCCTCAACTCCAAGGTTGATCATCAATGCTGGAACTGCAAACTCCTATACCTCATACAGTGGTCCAGATATGAAGGTATGGATGATGAGACCTCTTGGCTACTCACCATGGAACTCAGTCACACCTCCGAACTTGTCCATGACTTCCATCTTTGATATCTGGACAAGCCTGGACCTTACTCTGCATAACCACGAATGAAATCACAAATTTAACAAAACTAAAGTACAGGGAGGGGCATGCATGTACACTACACTTTCACCTCACTCCTCCCCTCCGCATCCTCCTCCTTCTCATCTCCCTCCTTGTCCTCCGCTGCCACTTCTGCCTTATATTGCACCACTACGTTGTGCTCCACCTCTGCATCAGCCACCACCACCTTGGCCACCTCCAACTCCTCCACCCACTCCAACTTCAAGTCCTCCGAGTCTGCATCCATTGCAGCCCCATACACCTGCTCCACCTTGAGCTCCATGAGCCTCCCCAGCAGGCAGTTCTGGTGGTCCAGCCACCTGCAGAGACCCCAGATCAAGCTGCAAAGCTCCATAGTGAGCTCCAACAGCACAACTGAGGCCTTTGTGCTCATCAATGCCCCTACTCCCTTCAAGCCACCCTGCTCCAGCTCTGTCTGAGCCCTCTTCCTCTTTCCCTGTGGTGACTCCACCTCCACTCTCTTTCTTCTCTGCTCCAGCTTCTCTGCACCTGGCCTCATGCACTTCCCCTTCACCTTGATGCATGCTGTGCATGAAGTCAACTCACTGGGCCTGAGCTTACACTCGAACCCATGCTCCATGCACCTCTTGCACTCTGGGAGCCCCTCTGCCT
>JBBPQV010001055.1:0-12898 GCA_038092675.1 Boletus rufocinnamomeus | reverse complement strand
CACCCGGTTCAATACAAAGTTTTCCCCTTGTTATAATGGATTACGCAATGGTTCGGTCCGTCTCTGGTTCATCTTTATCATACTGCTCCGAGCCCTCCCACGGACACGCCTCTTTTCTTTCTTGACGACGACGTGCTTTGCTTTGACTGGTAATCTACCCTCTTGTTTTCTCTCTCTTCTCTTCTCTTCTCTTCTTCAATACATTTGTCATGTAATAGTATCTATTCCTAGGAAGTGGCGGCGTTTCTCCCTCCTATCTATGTCCCCGGCCTGCGTGTACCAGAACCTAGACCGCGGCGGCGGGAATCGGATCACTATAAACGGTTGCTTCTAGCTCCTGGTTCTGGTTCATATCTGCAGAGATGCCATATATCGAGCATCGCCATGCCAATACCAAGTTGTCCCCGTCGTGCCATCTCCCAAAGACGTGTCACTGACTCCGGCGCTCCGCGGGCGGAAACCCGACGCGTGCCAATGAGAGTTCAGAACCACAAGTACCTTGAAGCTTCGAGGTGTTTGCGTTTCAATTTCCAGCTGTGTAAGTCGAATTCCCTTGGAAATGCGGCAAAAGAAATATGAATTGCAAGAGAGGGTGATGCATGATGGGCAAAAAAAAAAAGAAAAGGAATGTAGGAACGAAATAAGTTATTGATCTTCGAGCGCTCGTATCGACTCCCTCAAAGAAATCCCAAGAAAAAAGGCGAAAACATATGCTTGCGATCGACACGAGGCAAGTCTGTCATATCTCCGGCACGTTCAGACACCTCACGACGGGATCTTTTCACTCTTCCCGTCGTCTCTTGACGCGGCCCCGGCTTTCACTAACACAAGCAGGAAGTGGGTGAGTCCGACACCCTCGAAAGTAAACAGAAAAAAAAACGCACGCAAACGCCCTACTCTTTCGCTTCCGACTCTCCTTTTTCATCGCGTTCCTCGCCAACTTGCGTTTCGCAGCTGCTTCAGGGTCCGTCGTCGCCTACAACGCATATGAGCATGCCATGCAGGACGTTTGCCCACAAACGAACGTACCTTGGTCACCCGTGCAACCCGCCTCGCCTGCTGCACGCTCACCGCCCCCTGTCGAATCCGATTATACACGTTCGCAAACACCGTCGTGCCCACTTTAGCCTGCACAAGATCTCGCAACTCGATCGCGGTCGTCTTGAGCTCCTCTGGTAACCCACCCCAAAAGGGCAACGTGAGCTTATGATGGCATTGAAAAACGCCAACGTACCCATGCCTGAATCCCGAATGGTGTCTTCCTCCGTGATACAATAGACGGGCGTAAGGATGTGTGGTAAGAATCGCTCGAGCTGCGGAGCGTCTATGTAGGACGTCATCGCCGCAAAGAAACGCAGCACGGATAACGGCGAGAGCGCCCAGTTTGCCTGTAGTTTCATGAACCGCAGCGGAACGCCGGTCAGATATAAAGACAGAAAAAAGAGAGGGAGGGAGACACCACGTACCGGTGCAATCGATCTATTTCGTCGTGCGATCTGTGCAGATCGAGCTTGATACGACAACTTGGAGAAAAGCCAAGGCAACGCGTCCGATCGTCCCTTGTTCGGACTCTCCTCCTCCCCATCCCGTTCCTCATCTTCGCCATCATCATCGCCATCGTTTTCGTTCTCCTTTTCATCCTCAACACCATCCCCACCCCCATCCCCGTCCGACAACCGCGCCACGAACCACTTGCCCACGAAAAACAAGTTCTTCACTGCCTGCAACGCCACGGAAGCATCCACGTTCGGACTCTTGAGCAACGCACCCAACTTGTCCGCCACGTCCCTCATACCCGCATGCGTCAACACTCCCTCAGCACCAGCACCAGCACCCTCCGGCACCACCGCCGTCGTCGACGCCGCAAAGAGCACCCCAAGCAACCGACACGCCGCGCTCCGCACCCATGCATGTGGATACACGAGCAGCTTCACGACCGCCATCCACCGTACCTTGCCAGACTCTGTCGTCGCCTCCGGAAACACCTGCAACACTTTGGCGAGCCCCTGTAGCATCTGGTAAGTCGCGTGCCATTCCCCGTCCTCATCCCCATCCCCATTGACGTCCATCTCGCCCTCGTCTTCCCCTGGAAGCAACGTACAGCTACTCTCCGCAACGGCCGCCAAGTCTTGCAAAATCCCATCGAGATACGGCGCCGCTGCACGCTGCAACGCATCCACGACCAGTCCATACACCTGTACCGCGACGCTTTGCAACGTTCCCTTTTCCCTCTGTACCGCCCACGTATGCAAATGCCCCATCACCGTCCGCTCCAGTAGTGATTGCTGCTGCTGCTGTTGTTGTTGTTCCCCCTGCAACCGTCGCACGAGCACCTGAATCGCCCCCGCAGCAGCCACCCGACACGGTTTCTCCGTATCATTGGCCACGCACAATACCAGCGCCACAAACAGCATCTCGGCATACTTTGCCATCAAACCCATGTCAAACTTGGTGACGAGCGCTTGGAGGAACTCGAGGACGCTCGATCGGCCCGAAGCGTGCTCGTACGACAAGTTGCGCGCAAAAAAGGCGAGCGTCGTTTGTAGACGTCCCGCGCCCTGTGGGTAATCGAGCAAGAACTGGAGGAGGAGCGACCGTGCGGATTCGCGCGTGTGCGACGACTGCGAGGTGACGAGGATGGACGACACGGTCGTCATGAGATCGTACAGCTCGGGCACGACGAGCTTGCGTGCGACGATCGCGCGTAACAGCGCAAACACGCTCGCTTGTCGACTCGGTTCTTCGAGGTCGGGCGAGAGAAGTTGGAGGAGGTACAGGAGATCGTCTTCCTTGACGTTCGAGGTCGGACATTCACGCAGGATCGTCGCGAGGGATTTGAATGCGGTTTGAGCGACCTCAGACTCGGCACTCCCGACGGAACGGATGATGGCAAGGATCTGGCGAGACATGAGAGGCGCTGACGAGGGAACAGCCTTCAAGGGACATTGGAGTATACAAGGAGCGGCCTTGAGAGCTGCAACGATAACAGCTTCCGATTCAGCGTACAGCGTGTTCCCAATCAAGTTCACGAACGGCTCCAGTCTCGCCAACAGTTGCGCATCATGCAAGTCAAACCGCGACCGCCGATAGGCAGTCGTGAACAGATCGAGTCCAAACACGACGAACCTAATCCAAAAAAAAATCAGTCCCACATCCACGCAAACACGACGCAGACCGACATACCGATACGAATTATGCGCATAATGATCATTCTCGGCCACGATCTTTCGTTTCATCTGAACGATATAGTCATCCTTGCGCCCCCTGCCCTTCCCTTTCGTCGTCGCCGCCTTCCTCTCCGCCTCTTGTAAAAACTTGGCGTTCTGGCTAACGAGCGTATGACACAACACCAACATCTCCGGCGGGTCCAGACGCGCATTCGTATTAAGCCCACTCGCGATCCGTCGAAGCACCTCGTCCACCTGCTGCATCGGCCTCGCCGAATTCGTCACCTCCATCACAGACCTGAGCGGCAACAACAGCGCACTGAGCCGATTCGGCGACACGTAGCGCGCAGAGAGCGCGAAACAATCTAAACCCCTCGACGCGCTCCCCTTGACCTCGCGCATCTTGGTCTTGAAATCCTCGTGCTGAACGTCCTTGCCAGATTCTCCGAACACGACTTCGGAGGCGACGTGCGCAATGTCGTCGACGCACCCGTCGAGGTCGTCGAACGCGGCGTCGGTGCTGCGGTCGGACGAGGTGACGTAGGTCAACAATGCATGCACGACGTAGGCGAGCACGTGCAGCTGCGGACCGCGCAAGAGCGCTGTTCGGAGCTCGCGCAGGGCCAGTGCAAGATACGCAGGACCCAACAAAACGGCGATCCGACACATCGTCTCACGGACGAGGTCGCGCGTCTCTTGAGATCGACTACGCAGCGCCTGACTCAACACCGTCAAGAGCTTCCCGACCTGTGCTTCTTTCGCACTCGCTGGGAGATGCAACGCGACATTGGCGATCCCGAGCGCGACGGGAATGCGGAGACTGTCCTCGGTTTCGTCCCGGTTCTCTAGGTAGCCGAGTAACGCTGGGAGAAGACGCATGTTCACGGCGTCGGATACTTTTTTCACGTCCACAGAGGGAACGACGGGTGGTGCTTGAATCTCAGTCACATTTTCCTCCCCTTCCAGCGCCTCGTCGTCCACGACGACAACCGCGTCCGTTTCCTGGACCGCTTCCTCCATCGAGAAATGAAAGTTTTCGAGGATGGCAACCAGCGTGCGCACGTGCACGCGGACGGGCCCGTCCTTGTCTTTGGCGCTCCGAACATACTTTTGAACCAGGCTGTGATACGCAGGCCACTGGAGCTGCTTCGCGATTCGACCTAGCGTATTGATCGCCTCGGCCACCAACAAATGATCGAGCGACGCCGTCGAGACAATGTAATGCTCCACGAGCGGCACGAATATCTCCACCAACGTTCTCCCTCGCAAGTACCCTTCCTCGCACTGTTCGCCGAGCCGTCGAAGTGCCCTCGTCCGTCGGTGGATCTGGATGTGATGTATGTTGGTGAAGAAACTGGCTTCGTCGTCACCGCCTGCGAGCAAGGGACGCATCTCCTGAAGGGACGCGATGCGTTCACATTTGAGTACGGCGTGTGCGATAACGCCGAGAGCTTCCGCGCGGACGAGCTCCGTCTTGGATCGCAATGCGTTCTTGAGCGCAGGGAGGACGGTACGCATCAAGATCGGCTCGGCTTCAACCGCAGATGGTGCATCGGAGGCGACGACGCCGACGAAACGGTGGAGCGTAAACGCGGCATTGTTACGAATGGCGAGTTCCTCTGGGTCTTGAACGAAATGCAGCGCGTTGTGCAATACCGGTAACCAGTCGCGAGGAGACAAGGTGACGTAGCGCTCCTCGTTTAGCGTCGTGAACGCCGTGAGTCGACGGTCGAAATCAGGTTCGTTCACCCGTCTCGTAGAACACGCGTTGAGCGACTCCAACAGCGAAGCGAGATCTTGAAGACTCGGATGAACGATCGCGAGTTGGTTGAACGTCGACGTGAGCGCGGTCCGCGCGCCGTTTGAACGCAAGGTGAGAAACAAGTGAGACAGCAGCTCGTAGACTCTTCCAAACGTCGGCGATTCCGGATCCGACAGCTCGGGTACGAGCGCAAACAGGTTGTTCAAGATCGTCAACAAGTTGACCTTGGTTTTTTCGGGGACCACTTTTCCTGGCTTGCGTAACAGGGGCGAGAGCAAGCCCACGAGGACGGACGCCTGTGCGGGGTCGGCGATGTGATGTGCGACTTCAGATAGGACGCTGATCTGACGCTGGGCGAGGGGACTGGACAAGTGTTGATCGCCCTTGGTCCGTTCGACGAGCGTCGTGAGATTCCCAAGCAGGAGCGAGAGATGCGGTTTCACAATGCGTTGTGCGATCGCGTCGTCCTCGGAAGCAAAGGCGAGCAAACGATCCACGATATCAAAGACGTGCGTCAAAACGGCAGGCTTGACGTTCGTGGCGACCAAGCAATCCAAGACCTTGGGCAGAACACGATCGTCGAAATCCACCAGATAACGGGCATACTCCGGTCGGGACGCCCACAGGTAGAACACATCGAGCAAGGCCGACGGCGCCTGCGTGTTCTCCTGATCAAGGAGAGCAAGCCGCGGCGAGATGATAGCGTCAAACGATGCCCGCAAGTACGGCGCGTAGTCGAAAGACACCGGATTGCGGAAAAAGTCGGCCAGTCGCCGCAACCCTAGTTGCCGAATGGAACGTATCGTCCTGGTCGTCGAACCCTCGTCAACGTTTACATCAGCTTCGGCATCAATATCCTCTCGATCCTCCCCTTCTTCTCTCCCTTGGACCTCACTAGCACCGCTCACAGCGGGCACCTCAATCTGCTGCGACCCTCCTAATCGGGTCTGTGCGGATGCAACGAGGCTCAGGGTAGTTCCAAGAAGGGCAGGCCAGTGCACTACCACACTCGGCCCGAGGTGCCTCAGCACTTCGCCCAACAGATTCAAAAACCCGACTTGCTGCTTCGGGGACACGTTCAAGGGTACCTCGGCTAACGCGAATTCCCCGTCCTGCCACGCCCGACTACTCGATCCCATCGGTTTCAGCATCAGATCGACGAGCAGTCCGAGCTCGTCCTCCGAACATACGGCGAGCGCGCTGAGCACCGCACCTTTTCTGTCCCCTCCTCTCGTGCGTCCCTTTTTCTCGAGCATGATGCCAAAGAGTAGACGAATTGTGACGTCCACGAACATGGGTCGATCTGAGGCGTCCAGGGAAGTCAAGTCGAGATGCGCGAGTTCGTCTCGCCATAACGTGTCGTCCAGGAAACGCCGAAATGTCTCTTCATGCCTCACGAGGTTGGGCGGCTTGTATGAAAACACACAGTTAAGCGCTACAGTTTGCAGTGCGCGGTCGGGGTGCGATAAGAGGGTGTGGTAGAGGGCAAAGAGTGTTTCTGTGGAGTGGAGGGCCTTGGGGTTGGTGAATTTGCTGAACAGCGTAAGCCATGCGTTCAGTTTGTAGCGGGGAAGACTCGAAACCGTGTCATCGTTGACCGCCATCGACAGGAAGAAGGGAACAAGTTCGCGATTGTGTTTTTCTGCAAGCGAAGCGCATTGTCCAAGCGTCAACAGCAACTGCGTCTCGAACGAAACAGGATCGAACCGGTCAGCGGGTTTCTGATCCTATTGACAGGACGAAAATGGTGTTAGACATCAACCCCCCGGAAGACCGGAAACCCGACACTTACGAGGATGATGGCTTTCCGGTCATGGTTCTGGTCCAACCAGCTCGATATCACACTCCTCATCCTGTGCGCAGCACCATCTCTCCACGTCCGTTCTTCTTCCCAAGGATCGTCGTCCGTGTCCTGCTCGACGCTCTCGTTCAACCACTCAGGAAGTCCGTGGGTCTTCGCCATTTTAGTAACCGCCTGCAACTCGTCAAAGAGGCACTCCCAAACCGAATCTCCGAATCGCTTGGCCAAGGACGAAAGCGCCTCGGCAGCCGGCGACCACAATGGTCGCAGATTGACCTTCAGTTGCGCTATATAGGAACGTCAAAACGAATTCGAACAGAGACGAGACGAAAACTCACAGATCAGCCATCTAATACAAAGGTCGGTGGCCAGCGGTTCGTCATCCTTGATCACCTGTCCAATGCGACCGATTCGCAATACCCGTTCGCGCACTCCCTGAACGTCCAGGGAGACCTCCTCTCCTTGCAAACATCGTTTCAGCACGTCTTGCTCGCCCGGAGATGATTTCACCAGCTTCGAAGAAAGGATTTTGAGTGCGCTAAGACGCAACGAGCGCGAATGCGATATGATGCATGTCCTTAAGTGCAGATATAACTCCGAGAATGACAAAACAACATCTGGCGTCGGCGGGCTAGCGAGAATCGCCGTCAATGTCTTCCTCCCGGAAAGCGAAGTAGTCGTCTTACCTCGATTGTACAAGACCTACCAAACCAGTCAGGGCACACTGAGACCACGACCACCGCTGCACGACCGTCCTAATCCACTCCGCCAAATCGACCTGTTGTCTCCACGACACGTTCTTTGACCCCGCAAGGGCGTGCATGCAGGTCTGTAAAACCCAGGCTGCATTTACATGGGACGTATTCCATGAGGCCTCTGGGTCGGGTGCATCTAGCATACGTTGGACCATCGATACCAATAATGCCGGCACCTTCTCGACGTACACCGATAGCGACAGAAGGTTACGCAACTCATCTACACCATCTGGGCTGAGCTCCCAGTGAGACAATCGTTCACAAAGCCAAACGTCGATGGTACGTCTCCACACGATATCCACCTCCCCGAGTTTGTCGGAATGTCTGAGGTTTGCAAACAAGCGCAATGTCTGCTTTGGCTCTGTAGCGAGGAGATCACCAGTGGACCTAAACAAGGCAGGTAGAGCAACAAGTTTCCATCCTCCCCATGACAGCTCGGCGAGCGCACCGAGGAGCGAAACTCCGAACTTGGGAACTTTGAGAGATTCCGTAATGAATAGACGTCCAGCACCTGTTGCCATGGACAAGTCCCCTGCTGTAAGGACTGCGACTGAAAAATGATGGAGATCGGTCTCGATTGCAGGGCAGATTTGAATGTTCGGTAGCGCAGAAGCCAATTGCGACAATTGCGGTGCTTTAAACGCGGAATCGATAGTAATAGGACGAGGTAAGAAAACGACGAAGAAACTCACCGGACAGTCGAGACCCTTGACGTACACTGCAAACGACGCTGATCAGTTGCAATATACGGCGAAGACGCTCTATTTCTGCATCATTTGATGGCGATTGACTGACAGCAGTCAAAAATCGAGTCGTGAGTATGTCAGCAATGCCAGAGAATTGCTCAGCACCCTTGCAATGGTGAATGAGAGAAGTGAACGTGCGCCGTAAAAGTGTGTACAGCAAATCGGGACTTTCACACGTCAGATAGCAGTCGATCAGCGGTCCTATTATCGAAGGTGAAGTCGTGTGGAGGGTCGAGGAGACAGACTGGGTGCAACGAGAAGGGCGATCAGTACACTGGAAGCGCGAAAAGCGAGGCATGCTAACTTTGCAGGCGAACACGAGCGTCCAGGCACTGGCGGTTTCCACACCGTCAAGATTGTTAGCCATGAGGAGAACGGCCTTCTCCCGTGCAGAAGTCTTCAGGCGGCGTAGTACAGACGCCCAGACCTCGGCGGCAGCACGCTGTACTTCGGGACTACAACCCGGTAGGACAGCATGGAAGGAAGACCAGGTTTGCTGCAGGAGATCCAGGTGTATAGATGGGACGAGAAGGTACCTAAAAAGTCCCGACAACGTCGCTAGCAGGGCCGTAAGCGCGGGGGTTGCGATGGGACGGGGAAGAAAAACGAGGAGCTTGGCTAACAGGTCAGCATAGACGGGCGAGAGGGTTGTACGAAGGTCATGTGCCAGTTTCTGGAGAAGGCTGTGATCAAGTGAGGGGGGAGAACGGAAGCAGACGAAGGTTGACGTACTCGAGAAGTGCCCGTAACGCCTCGTCATCGGCAGCATCTACTGCGGTCATCCATAACTCCACTATGTCCCTCCAGTTGTGCAAGAGGAGAGGCATGGAAAGGGAGAGTGGGTCGGCCTTGTTGGCGAATTGGATGAATGATGGAGATAGATTGAGTTGTCTCCATTGCTGAAGAGACACATAAAAGTGCGATTCGTTGTCCTGAGGTTTGACGTGTGCGCATGAGTTTTACGGCGCTAGAGAAAACGGGATCAAGGGGGGAAACATACCGATATATCATGGTCAAACTTTGTGAGATCGAGGGCAGACGGCAGATGAACGTCTTTCAGTGATTCTGTATACGATTGATGCTAGGAGCGTATCCATCAGAGTTGTGGAAGAGATTGAGGGACGAGGACAGACCTTGAATCGTTTCACGCGATGTACGACTTCATCTGGATCCAAGACTGTAGGAGATTCCATGACATGAGCTGGGGACCTGGTCAAGTTGTATGGTCCGGTGCCAAAGGCTTGCCTCGAGTTGCCAAGTGTCCTGTTGACGTCCAACTTTTCTTACCGCTGACCAAGCATTCATAAATGGCAACTCTGCCAAATCTGTACAGTACCCAAGCCTCTGCTAGTAACAGCCCATATGTCCTCATCGTTGAACCCTAATGGCTCCAATCTGGCCGGATAGAATCACCAAACTACGAAATTATGGAGTGCCGGTCTGACTGGGGCCAGCTATGAATACAAGATCGAACAGCAGGTTGACTTCCTCAGCCATTGGAAGACTGTGGGAAAAGCATGCCTACTACTAGCGCAACCTTGAATACCGTGACTAGTAACACATAGTACCAAGTCCTCATATGTACGCCCTCTTCGTTATACTGGCGCTCCCTAATTCCCTGACAGACCATAGCCCAAGGGCTCCGCTGGGAGGTATACGTTAGGAGTCGATTCAGATTCTGGCTGTAGTGCGCACACAGCTTTTCCTTGTTCTAGCATAATATCATCTTCGGATATGCATCCTGTGCCGCTTCTTCAGATGGGTTGTCCGTTTCAACTTTCCGCGCAAGCTCCACTGTGGGTGCGAATTCACAGATCTGCGGTACCGTTTCAGGAAATACTACTTCAAGGCAGGCATCCGTCAGCATCGCCTCCGAGCCTGCTGATGGCCCTGCAGGCGAGGCAACTGTGGATACATTGAAGAAATACAACAAGAAAGAAGGTCTAGGATGCACCTGGCAACATCTTTGTGTGCGACACAAAGTAGTCACCCGATCTGGACTGCCTGCAGCGTAAGGGGATCTGTGGACGGGCTCGTATCACGGAGATAAGTAAAAGGAGACGCTTGCCATCGATTTTGTCTTTGTGCCTGGTGACACAGTGTCGGGCTGTGCTACTGCACAACGTGGCCTTCCTTCGTACATCCACCGACGTTGTCGAGCCTTACAGCAAGTATCGCACCCACAATACAGCTTCGCACAGTCCAGGGCTAATATCGTAACCTATATAAACCCCCGGCGACGACCCCTCGAGTCCGTCACCGAACATTTCATCCCAGATTCCTCCTCACTATCAGCAGTCGTCATGAGCATACCCATTACTCCAAGGTTGACGACACGATCCCGGCGTATCAGGTCGGGCTCAACCTCTTCGATGTTTACAGCAGAGTCGGAGGACTCTATTGCAAGCACCGGAGCTGCCTCTCCGGCAGTCACCATCGAGCACCCTAATGATGAGGTGGCTGTAGGGCTCTCAGACCCTCGCAATACTGCCAGTCGAAAAGCGATGCTTCAGCTCATTAACCGTCTGCGCGATACTGGGTACGGATCTCTTTCATTTCAGCTACCTTGGAGTGTTCATGTCGTGTGTTCCACAGCGTACAAACCGACATCGACCTACCTATGATCGCAGTCATCGGAAACCAAAGTGCGGGAAAGTCGTCTCTCATTGAATCCATTTCTGGCATCACGCTGCCTCGTTCATCGGGCACATGTACCAGGTAAGCTGCTCGTCATTCAGATACAGTTATATGCTTACCTTTCTGCAGATGCCCCACCGAGTGCAAGCTCTCGCACTCATATTCGCCGTGGAAATGTGTGGTAAAACTCCACTTTAGCACCGACGCTAGGGGTGTGCCAATCCAGGTCAAAATTGTTCCCTTCGGCAATCCTATCACCTCCAAATCCCTTGTCGAGGATCGCATTCGGCGCGCCCAGCGGGCCATCCTTAACCCATCCAAGGATCCCAACAGGTACCTTCACGAGGATGATCTCCCAGATGAAAACGAAGTGTCATTCTCCCAGAACTATGTCTCGTTGGAGATAAGTGGTCCAGAGCTCACGGACCTTTCGTTCGTGGATCTCCCTGGTCTTATTGCCAGCGTCGGAGCGGGAGGCAACGACCGTGACATCGAGCTCGTCAAATCGTTGATCACGGCATATATAGGGAAGCCGAGTTGCGTTATTTTACTCACCGTTGCATGCGAAAGTCAGTATCTAGGTTTTGTTCTGGATTACGAATGTCTCATGTTGTCGTTCCACCAGCCGACTTCGAAAACCAAGGCGCGCATCATCTCACGAAGCAATACGACCCGGATGGGAAGAGAACTGTCGGTGAGTCTCTGTCCATCAAGACTTTCTCGTTTCTACCACAGATACCAATTCATGCTTCAACAGGCGTCCTCACTAAACCCGATCGCATCGAGCCAGGTAATGAACCTGCATGGCTCAGGATGCTCCGAAACGAGACTGAACCCCTCGTCAACAACTGGTACTGTGTCAAACAACCCTCCCCGCAGGATGTCTCGAAGGGAATTACGTGGGCACAGGCGCGCAAACAAGAAGACGAGTGGTTCAGCTCGACGCAACCATGGTGTTCTCTCGAGCCACTCTACCAGAAATTCCTGAGAACAAGCTTCTTAACGGAAAGGTTGAGCCTCATTTTGTCGGAGCTGATTGCGAAGAGGTGAGCTGGGTTATCGACCGTGATCGTACACGTTGACCAACTTTCGGAAATTTGTCAAGGCTCCCAAAGATCCAAGAGGAATTGATGAACGCGGTTCAAGAGGCAAACACAAAGTTACGCGCTCTCCCAAACGCTCCGTCCACAGATCCTATCGGTGAAGTGCTCCATGTCATCGGAAATTTCGTCCGAGATCTAGAACACCGTGTCGAGGGTACTCCCGAGGAAGACGGACTGCTGCAGACCATTCGTCCACACCAAGAAGCCTTCAAGGTCGCCATACGGAGAACTGCTCCTGAATTTGTCCCTTGGGAGAAAACACTGCACCTTGCTAAGGAACTGCCAAAGGCAGCATTTCTGGCCAACGAGGATGGAGATAACGATAACGATGCGTCGGGGACGGTGGGGCCTCTTACCGGCCAGAAGAAGATATATGTCAACGAAGTCCTAAAGCGAGCACAAGAGTAGGTTTTCTCTCCTAGTCTCTACTTCCGATGTCACAGCTTGACTGAAATCCGTACCAGCGCACGTACGCGTGAACTTCCAGACAACTATCCTTTCGTCGTTCAGCGTGCTTACATCAAACAAATCACGGACCAATGGAGTGGGCCAGCGATGGTCCTCTCCGAAGAAGTTTACGCGATTCTGAGAGCTAATCTTGCGAAACTCGTCGAACACCACTTTGAGCACATGGGTAATGGGAACGCGAAACAAGCTATCCTGTATGTTACGTGTTCCCCACTGTTACTGTCGACGAGGCTCACCATAACACATAGGATGATCGTCAATGATCACCTCGACGAAGCAGCCGACAAAACCAAAGAAAGGATCCAGTGGCTGCTCGACCTCGAGAGGACCCCAACTACCCTCAACACCCATTACTACGCCGACTATAAAGACAAGTTCATATCCTACTACAAAGCCGCTCGAGGCGAAAACGATTTGGTCGTCAAGCTCCAACGAGACCGACACGTTTACGAGGGCTCT
>JBBPQV010001054.1:0-12922 GCA_038092675.1 Boletus rufocinnamomeus | reverse complement strand
CAGTTGGAGGGGGTGGGAGGGGATGACCATATGAGTGCTGGGCATGCTGCACGGGCAGTTGGTAAGGTGTGGCAGGCACAAAAGCACCTGTTTCATAATCCCATAAGTATTGCTGCTGTACTTGCAGTGGACGCAGGGCTCACTTGTTGGGGTTTTGTGAGCAGTCAGGCCAGATGTGTCCAACCTTGTTGCATCTGTAGCATGTACGGGTATCAGGCCAAGATGGGAGAGCTTGCTGGGCATCTATCTCCATCAGGGCTTCTCTACCCAGCTGCGTACCAGTGGGAGTGAAATGGGAATGGTTACCTGGAAGAGGTCATGGCAGGGGCAGATAATATTGTTGGCCATAAGGCCACAGGGGGCGAGGAGCGAACTGGGGGCGATATGAAGAAGGGGCAGGGCATGATGGTGGACCGCGTTCGATTGCGATCTGTTCAAAGTTCCTACTGATTGCTTGGTAGTTTCTGCAGAGCTCAAGATAGTCATCAGACTCCTTGCCCATCATCTTTGCTTGGTAATAGATATGGTAGTCCATGGCCTTTTTGAGCAGTTCTAGAGCAAAGTCTAGTCCAATATCTGCTTCCTTTACCAGGACGATGAACTCCTGGATGAACAAATCTATGGGCCTAGACCCTTGCCTTAAGGCTTGCAGCTTTTTAAGGCTCTCATGAGCCAGTACCTCTATCTGAAAGTACTCCTTTATTTTGATCTGAAGATCAGGCCACTTGGGCCAAGCCACAATGCCTTTCAGCGTGGTTACCATTGATCCTGCCACTATTGGAATCTTGGTCTCTTCTTCTTCGAGATATTGTTCTAATGTGATCTGGGAAAAGCCCTCAGCTTTCTTCTCAAATCAAGACAGGACTGCAACTGTGTGAACGTGGTTGTCCTTCCAATCCTGTGCATCGACCCAAAGACAAAGCTTGATCCACCTGGCACAAAATTTTGAGCGGTCGCCATCCCAGTTACCGGGATCAACAATTTTCTTTGAGATGTTTGAGCACTCCTTGCTTAAGGCAAGTGCATTGAGGCAGTTGATGAGATCGTTGATGTCAACAGAAGACATTTTTTAATGAGAGGTAGGGGGACGACAGTGTTGGAGGAAAAAAGAATCTGCAAAGTAGTTGTTGTGCTGCCTGTTACGTTGAAGCTGTATATAACAGAAGAGTGCGAGTTGAGCGTCAGAGTATCTTTTGAAGTAAGGAACTTGCTTCTTTTGGGGGGAAGGAGGTGGAGGAGGAGCTACTGGAGCAGTAGGGGTTTGGACCAGTCAGGGTTGTTGCACTATTCTGTTTGTGTGAATGCAAGCCAGCTTAATCCTTACTGCGAGGTATCTTACAACCAAGCTTGAGGGATGCGGCAAGTAGAAGATCTAAAAAAATAATCTTTCGACCGGAGGTAATACCTTCTTCTCTGTAGAGTCTCGTAATGGGTTCTCTGGGGTCTGCAAAGCCCAGGAACCAAACAACACATATACTAACGTAAAAGAACTTTTTTTTTTAAAAAAAAAAAACTGACACTCTACCTCCCCAATCACTTGAGGGACTAACATGGCGATATAAGCTCAGCTACAGGCTGCACAACAACAGTTATTCCCATATCACTCTTTGCAAACAAGGCACAACCCTTGCGCAGCTATCACCTCAATGGAGGGACTGAGAAAGTTCTAAACTAACATGACAAAAGCTCAGGGTACTGCCCCATGTTCTAAAGCAGCAAATGTAAAAGAAAATGAAGTCTGGAAAACACCAGTGGGTACTCCTTAGCCCAAGAGCCTGGGCAGTGTATAAGTCTAATCCAAGTGTTGTGAGATAACTCAAACAATCACTGGCAGGGACTCATCGAGGCTACACCAAACCCAAGAAGAAGGAATAAGCAGAGGTTAAAGATGAGAGGTGGGTGTCTTCCTTAATTCAGCCACAAGGATGTAGGTCACAGCGAACAAATGGATTAGACTGGGGAGTCCAGTCAAGTACAGTTACTTTATATATGTTACAGGTTGGTGCACAGACCATAGGGTCCATGGGAGAGACTACTTGATTTAGATAGATGAAAGAAGATCTCGTGAGAGAAAGATGATGATGATGAGAAAGAAGAAGCAGAAATTAATAAGGCGTGTGTGCAACGTGTTTGTCTAGACCATAGGTCATGTGTAGTTTCCCACGGTCATGTGCACATCATGTGACTTCAAAGTCTGAAGGATGTAAAGTAAGTGCGTGAATGTGTTAAGTTAAAAAAGTTTGAAAATATAGTATATCATAACATTGTCCCCTACCATAATCTAACCTACCATTACTCTCTCCAACATGGGAACAAGATGGTCCACCACACAATCTACTATTTGATCAAGTACTGCCTGGTGTTATGATATACAATATTTTCAAACTTTTTTAATTGAGCACTACAAAAGCACATACTTTATATTTTTCAGACTTTGAAGTCATGTGATGTGCATGTGACCATGATCTAGACATATACATTACACACACACCTTATTAATTTCCATTCATTCATTTCCATCATCATTCTTTTTCTCTCACAAACACTTCTTTCATTTATCTATACATAGCAATCACTGTCATGGACTCTATGGTCTGTGCACTATCTTATAACTTATGTAAAGTAGCTGTAGTTGACTGAGCACTCTCAATCTAATCCATTTGTTTCTTATGGCCTATGTCCCTGTGAGTGAATTAAGAAAGCCTCATCTTAACTCTTAACTTTTCTCTTTTCTATACTGCTGTGTTGGCTTGGTGTAGCTTTGTTGAGTCCCACCAGTGTTTGCTTGAGTCATCCTGCAACACTTGGATTAGACTTTATACACTGCCTGGACTCTAGGGCTAAAGAGCAGCCACTTGTCCTTTTGAGTTTTCTCTTCCCCTATGTCCACACCTTTAGGACATGGGGCAGAACCCCAAGCTTTGTCAAACCTAGATATCAATGATCTTGTCAACCAGCTTGATGTGCTGGCTCAGACCAAGGAACAGTCCAATGTAACAAAGAAAATTATAGACCTCAGAAACTGGAATGATGATTGCACCAAGTTTTGAGTTTGGTGAATCCAACTTTGACTCTGGGTCAATGCACAAGAATGGAAGGACAACTGTATCCACACAGCTGCAGGCTTGTTGCACCTCAAGAAGAAGGCAGAGAGCTATGCCCAAATTGCACTTTGAACACTTTCTGGATGAAGAAGAAGAAGAAGTCCTGGCCACTACTGGCATTCCCACAGGACAGAAAAAAGGGATTAACACTTGGCCAAGCTGGGATGAGCTCCAGAAAAATATTAAGGAATACTTTCAAATTGAAGTGCTTATGCATGAAAGTCTGAAAAAGCTGCAGGCCTTGCAACAAGGGGGCAAGTCTATCAAGTTGTTCATTCAAGAGTTCACTGTCCTTCAAGATGAAGCAAAGATAGATTATGGCTATGCCATAGAGCTCTTGAAGAAGGTGGTCAAATACCATATCTACTACCAAGTGAAGATGATCAGAAAAGGGTCAGATTTGTTTGCTGCCATATGCAAGGCCTATCAAGAAATTGGTAGATTATATAAGCAGATTGTGGCAGAACAAGGACCCCTCTCCTGCATACCTTCTTGTTCATACCAGTATTGTCCCCCTCTCTGAGGATCTTCATGGTCTTATGGCCAACAATTTTATCCCCCTTCTCCACAACCTCCCATGAGATACCAAACCCATTTCACTTCCACTGGAATGCAGCCAGGAGAGGAGCCCTAATGGAGATAGATATACAGCAAGCACTCCCCTTACAGCCTGATACCTGTATCTGTTATGGATGCAACAAGGTTGGGCATATTTGATCTGATTGCTTGCAAAACCCAAATAAACAAGCCCTATATCCACTGCAAGTATGGCAGTAATTTCTATGGGATTATGAGACTGGCTCATATGTGCCTGCCCCAGCTTACCAACCTGTGCAGCATGCATAGCACCAATTCAGTCATTCCCTCCCTGCCCCTCCTATGTCCAGTCATTGCACAAGCAGCAGCTGGCCCATCCTTAATGTTGGCAGAGGCTGAAGTATACTACTAAGACAAGTTCAAGGTAGAGGCAAGACAGAAGGTGGCCAGCTCTTTAAATTAAATATGTCTGTGAATAAAAAGGGTGTTCATGGACAGGACAATATTTCTCCTTTTCTTTCTCTCTCATCATGTAATATATCTACTAATCTTGTGAACTGTAATAAGTCAGATTTTCCTGTATGTACTATGGACAATCTTCTTGGCAATATATTTCCTCATTCTGAAAGGGTGACTCATTCAAGCACAGCACCAGAATTAAAACAAAGTGTGTTTAATCCCCTTGTCTGCCAAATAAGAAATTCTCTTAATTATAAATCCCTCTCTTCCCCTTCATTTATTTCTATTCACACAAGCGTGTTGTCATTCAGTGGCAAAATGTCACTTGAAATACATGTACCCCTGAGCATGGAAGTTGATGATCTCAATTGTTTAAGTCCCTCTTAGATTCAGGTGCATCTCACACTTTGATAGATCAAGAATATGTATTGGCACATGGTATTCCTATTGAGAAAATTGATAACCCTATTGTGATGAAAAATACTGACAGCTCTGAAGGAGCAATAGGTGAAGTAACCCATTTTGTCACCTTAATAACGGTCATTATGGGTCCTAAAAGCCTATGTTTCTAAACTAGGAACCCACCAACTCATTGTCAGTTATGACTGGCTGGCTTGGCATAATTCCATCATAGACTGGGTATCCAAAACTATTTCCTTTTCTCAATGCACACCCTATTGTCATATTATGGATGATGGACACTTTAATGAATCTATTAAGTTTATCTATCATGGACAACCTAATCTATGTATCATAGAAGAAGGACTCAAAAAGAGTGCCTGAAGCATATAATGACTTTTTAGATGTATTTTCCAAAAACAAATCAGAAAGGATACTGGATTAAAAACCAAGGAATCATGCAATAGATCTGAAACCAGACTTCACTCCCAAAAAGGATAGAGTAATTCCTCATTCTGATATTGAGATGGAAGAGGGTCATATCTTCATTGGAAAATAACTTGAAAAAGGATATATACATATGTCCTTCAAAGTTCCCTCAAATGGCACCAGTTTTCTTCATACCCAAGAAAAGATGGAAAAAAGAGACCCATTATGGACTATCATTATTTAAATGAAGGCACTATTAAAAATGCCTATCCTCTTTCAATATTGATTGACTGCCTTAAGGGTGCAGATATGTTCACAGCCCTTGACCTTCAATGGGGTTACAACAATATACAAGTTAAGGAAGGAGACAAGTTGAAGGAAGCTTTTGTTACTCCCATAGGTGCCTACAAACCAACCATTATGTATTTTGGGATAACTAACTCATCCCCTCCCTTTTAGCAAATGATGAATGACATATCTAATAATGTGTATGCTATACTTGTTATCTATATCAATGACTGTATGATATTTGCAAAAGGAAAAACATGTGAGGAGCATGAGCAGATAGTGAAGGAGGTGCTCTCACATTTGTAAGACAATGAACTATACATATGTAAAACCAGAAAAATGTAGTTTCTCAAAGGACAAAGTAGACTTTCTTGGTATGGTAGTATCTAAAGAGGGAGTAGAAATGCAGGAAAAGAAGGTGTCAAGGGTATTTGGATTGGCCAGTTCCCACATGCCTCAAACAACTGCAGGGCTTTCTTGGACTTTGTAATTATTATTGGTGTTTCATAGAAGGCTTTACAAACATTGCACATCCACTGAACAATCTTACCAAGAAAGATGTTCTGTTCAAATTGGAATGAACCAAAGCACCAAATTGCTTTTAATAACCTAAAAGAAAGATTCAAGGCATCTCCACTATTAGTATATTCAAATAGAGACAAAGAAATGTGTTTGGAAACAGATGCATTAGATATTGCCACTGGAGTGGTACTTTCAGTAAAATGCAATGACAGTCTCTAGAGGCCCTATGCCTTCATCTCCCATTCTTTTGACAGTGCTGAGTGCAATTACCCTATTTATGACAAAGAACTCTTGGCAGTCATTAGAGCCTTAGAAGAATGGCGACACTACCTTATTGGTAGGAAAGGTTTTGAGATCTAGATGGATCACAAGAATCTTGAATATTGGAAAAAACCCCAAACCTTGTCTGGTCACCAAGCCTGATGGCATATGCTACTTCAAGAGTTTATTTGTATATTTGCTTACAAACCTGGAACATCCAATGGATGTGCAGATGCTCTATCTCACTGTCCAGACCATGGTGAAGCCATCCAAGACCATAATACAAACATTACTGTACTTCCTCCTTTTCCTTTTATTAACAACATTGATCTTTCTTCATCTTTTTATGAAAAAATCATAAAAGAACCAGAAAAAATACAAGAAGAATCATTTAACAAATATAGCTACAATTATGATAACAAAGTTTTCATTCCCAAACAATTATGTACAGAACTCCTAACTATTTGTCATGACTTCCCTATTGGAGGACATTCTGGACATGCTCATACATCCCATCTTCTTACTCATCACTTCATAGCCTGGCATTACAAAAGACATTAAAACTTATGTAGATAGCTGCCAAGTATGTGCCCAAACAAAGGGAAAGTCAAAGGCACCAGCAGGAAAACTTCTTCTATTATCAGCTTCTAAACAACCATGGGAAGATTTATCAGTTGACTTTATTACAGGTTTATCTGCTTCCCATGATTATACTGCTGTTTGTGTTGTTGTCAATTGATTTTGTAAAAAAGTCATATTTATCCCCACATATGATACTATTTCTTCAAAGGACTTAACTATTATATTTAGAGAAAATATTTGATGTACCCATGGACTTCCTTCTATGATTATTTCCAATTGACATCCCCAGTTTGTTTTTGACTTTACTTTGAATGATGTAAACTTCTATCCATATCTCAGAAAATCTCCACTGCCTATCACCCACAAACCAATGGACAAACAGAGCATATTAATATAGAACTAGAATAGTATCTCCACTTTTACATAGCAAAGCAATGGACCAAATGGATCAATTGGCTCAAAGTTGCTCAGTTCCATTACAACAACTCCCTTACCACCACCACCAGCACTATTGCTTTCAACATCACACATAACTGCCCCACATATGGATTTTGAAGAAAAAGCTAAAGGCATGGGAAAAGAGTTTGGCATGGAGATGGGAAATCCCACATGGAGGTAGAAGAAGCATTAGAGGAAGCCAGAGAATGAATGAAGAAAACATCAGATAAAAAGAGATCTGATGCTCCCAATTATGAGAAAGAACAACAGGTTTGGCATTTGGCTGAACATTTGAAGCTTTCTTATACAGCAAAGAAATTGACCCAAAAATAGATTGGACCATACAAAATCCTTGAGGTCTTATGTAACACCATCAAATTTAAACTGCCCAACTCTATCTGTATTCATCCTACTGTTAACATCTCTCATGTCAAACCATATCAGGCAACACACCCAGAACAACCAATCTTATTGTCCTAATGTGATTGAAGTAGACAAAGAAGAAGAAGAGCAGTTTGAAATAGATTACATAGTAAATCATAACTCAAAGGCTGTTTGCTTCAATATCTTGTACATTGGAAAGGTTATGATGAATCTGATTGAACATGGAAATCCAGCAACATAATTAACACTGCCCCTCAGGCAGTTGCCAATTTTCACAAAAAGAACTTCTTGGCTCCTCAGAAACTTCCCAGCCTTACTATTGGAGACTTTTCTTCATTATTCTCAAAATATGACAACTTCACTGAAACTAATTATCATGGGACTCACCTGGAGTTTGAGTCTTAAAGAGGGAGTAGTGTGATGATATACAATATTTTCAAACTTTTTTAACTTAGTGCTACAAAAGTGCATACTTTACATCTTTCAGACTTCAAAGTCATATGATATGCACATGACTGTGGGACCTTCATGTGACCATGGTCTAGACAAACACACTATACACACACCTTATTAATTTCCATTCATTCTTTCCCATTATCATTTTTCTTCTCTCATGAACATTTCTTTCATCTATCTATACATAGCAATCACTTCCATGAACCCTATGGTCTGTGCACCATCCTGTAACTTATATAAAGTAGCTATAGTTGACTGAGCACCCTCAGTCTAATCCATTTGTTCCTTGTGGCCTATGTCCCTGTGAGTGAATTAAGGAAGCCTCATTTTAACTGTTAACTCTTCTCTTTTCTATACTGCTGTGTTGGCTTGGTATAGTCTTGTCAAGTCCTGCCAGTATTTGCTTGAGTCATCTTGCACCACCTGGCTGAGGGTGATATGTGATGAAGGACTGCTTGACATTGTCATTGTTGGGAGGACCTCTGCTTGGAAATTTGAAGACCTAGCTTGGAAGTAGGAAAGGCTGATACCACCAGGCATGACATTGTCTTTGCCAAGAGCTGCTGGCCTGTAGAAGCATGGGCAGGATATTCTCTGCTGCACCAGCCAGACTTTGAGTACTGAGACCATCAATGTGATTCTCCATGGTCCTTGAATGCCTGGCTTGTAATGTATCCACATCCTCCTCTCCATCCTTTTTCATGAGGTCTTTCACAGAGCATCTAAACTTGTGTTTCCAGGCAGTCTGGATCTGATGCCATGGATTGATGATGAGTGAAAATTTGATGTGAGGCATACTCAAACTGCTCATAATGGACAAGAGATTGTCAGATGTAAACAGTCTGTTGAAAATTACAAAGAGGTGATCTTGTTAGAATCTGGTGATACCTTGGTCTTGAAAGCAGATCTGAAAGGAATATCTGACTTACTTGTTGGTGAGGTCATTAGCAATGTTGACATTGGTGTAGTCCATCCCGAGAGAGCCCTCTTAGCACTTTGTTCTTCCAAGTGATGATCAGCCTCTTCTCTATGTCTAGAAACATCTTACACAGGTCAGAGAAAGAGAGAGGATGGCCATTGTAGGCCATGGTCTGCCAGGTCTTGGTGCCTATCCACCAGATGCAAGGAAAAGCCATGGTATCATAGGTGATAAAGGATGATATGTGCTGTAGGGAATGCAGGCAAGCAAAGGTGGAGTATATTTCTCCATGAACCAAGGCTGAAGGAGGTCACAGATGGGACCTTCTTCAATGTCAGGGTTGTTATTGATGCAAGCACTGATCTCTCTTAAGAGAGTCAGATGCATGCAGTACTCTAATTTGGCAATAAAAGAAGTGATGTGAGTGGGCTGTTTGAATAAACTATCTTGATTCACTATTAGCAGGGCAAGACATGCCTCTGTTGGATTGGCAATCAAAACATTCTTTTATTTTTTCCATGTGGTGATCCATACCTGCAGGAGGACCAAGTGAATTTGTCATACAAGGTTGTCCTGGTTCTGGTCCTGGTCATCCTGGTCATTATCCTGATTCAAAGAAACAAGCATGTCATGAAGGTGAGTGAGGTGACAATCACCAACTTCAGTGTTGAATTCCTCTTCTTCATTGTTGTTGTCATTAGTGTTGAGATCCATGATGCCAGCTGGTCCCATTGATGCTCTTCACACAGTTTTCATTTTCAAAGCATCAAGAGAAGGCAAATGATGGGGATCATGTATGTATTGTTTCAATGTCACCTCAAGCAGGTATCTGTGAAATGGCATATTGAAAATACCTCTATTTTCAAGACCACAAGAGAGAGAGGGTCAGCTGTCTACATGGAGCAAGGAATTCCATCCAGAAACTCACTTTGAAGCTGGATCTGGTGAATTAAGGCATTTCAGAACCAGTTTATCCATGGTATTGATAAGTGTGACTGCTTCTTCAAAATATATGCATACTATGGCTGGCAGCATTCAATAACCTTTGTCTTCAGGCTGCAGCGAAGAGACTAGTTGGCAAACACCTTCCTTGGACAGTTAGAGGCTGTTGACATAGGCCAGCCAGCCAGTGAACAGTAGCCATGGACTGACACAATGTGGATCTCTAGGGACTTGGAAGCCTCTAGTTCCTCTTCTAACTCTTGCTTCAGCTTCTGCAAAAGTGTTTAAGATGAACTTTCACTTGTTCTGTTATCCTTTGCCATGACCTCCCAGAGCTTGCAGTATCTACCTAGCCCTTGTATTTTTAGCTGCTGTGCTTTGCAAGCATACCATTGGAAAGGCAGAGGTGAACATTTCTGTTCTTTGTAGTAATATATTTGCACTTGAGTGTTTGCTGGCAAAAATGGAGGAACAGCCCAAGTAACCACAGACATGAGCATCTTGGATGATGGAAAGACCATGTAAGGGGCTCCTGGGGTATAATATGTTCCTTGGTAGCTTTGAGGCTGGATTTAGATCTGAATTCTATGATGCACTGACCAATAGCACTTCCTTGAACACACTCAGCAGCTCTGAATGTTTATTTCAAAGGTGAGACTCTGTCTTGTTGTTTTGGATAGCCTTTTGGCAAATTTGACAGAAAAGAAAATGAAATTCAGCATTGACTGACAAACACAGGCTGTCCAGATATAAATGTGAGATGAAATGAGATACACTATCTGATCCATCCATGATGGATCTGACTGCAACAGAGGAAGTAGGTGAAGTTGAAGGAGTTTTCATGGCATCCTCCGAGTTGGCATTGAAGTTTGCAACAGATGACATGGCTATGGTGGTTGTGATCATGGTTGTGGCCAAAGTGATAGCTGCAGTGGTGGATGTGGTGGTAGGGATCAGTTCCTTATCCATTGTAGACTATAACCCCCTCTTTTGGTTATAAAAAAAACAGGCTATTTGAGTTTGAGAGCACAATTTACAATCCAGGAATACATGGAGGCAGGTGGAGGTGACCAAGCAGCACCAGGAGAAGAGAGCATATGGCATGTGGAGAGAGGATTCTGTAATATATGTATGTCAAATGAATAAATGAAAGAGTGGGGAGAGAAGAAGGGGGAAATATATGGAAACATACCACTGGTGACTACATAATGACATTATCATAGAAGGGTGAGGCAGTGGAAATCAGGAAGGAGGGAGACCTTATGGTCTTATTATGATTGGCAGAAGTCTGAGTCATGGCTGGCTGCTTGAAATAGAACAGATGTCAAGAGATCATGTTGTGACTGGGAAGGGGGAAGCATGGACCAAAAACTCACCTCACTTGACCCCTTTATCAACTGCTTTGAAATGGAAAGGATGTCAAGATCATGCCACAATGGGGAGGAAGAAGGGAAGGAAGGCATTTTCAGAGAAAAGGAAATTCACCTCACTTGGCTCTTTTGCAACCTGTAAGGACATCTGTGTATTTCCAGTTCCAGTTTCTTTCAACATCATCTTTGAATCTAAGCACAATGGACAAAATACACACATATTTTACCTGTTGCTTTCCCTTGGAGCCTAGCCATTGTGACTGCAGCTTTCTCATGTGCTTGTATAGGGCATTGAAGGAAAGAAAACCATTGGGCTGGAGATATTTGAGGTAGATCTAGACAAACACATTCATGCATGCCTTCTTAATTTCTGTCTTTAACACTCTTCTATTAAAATTGAATGCTGTGGTCCTTGAACTTTATTCTTGAACCTTATCTTCTCCTTCTCTTCTTATTTTAATTACTGTCACCCCTACTAGCAGATCTCATCAAGATCTCATCTTAATTACGATCTCTTCATTTATCTATAGTTGCATCTTCTTACCTCCATCCCTATCACATGATGCACTTCTCTTCTTTTATATGTCTATATAGGGTTATATTCCTTTCTCTCATGAACACTTCTTCTATATAACTATACTTAGTACTATTCCCACAAAGACACCTCAGACTTCTCACCAATCATTCCTTCACTCTCACATTCCCTTCTTTTATCTCTCCTTATTTAGAAGTAGTTCCCATGGACCCTTATGGTCCGTGCACCCTCTTGTAACTTATAAGTAGTCGCAGTTGACTGAGGTACCCTCAGTCTAATCCATTTGTCTCTTGTAGCCTACATCCCTGCAAGGTGATTAAGGAAGGCTGTTACACTTTCATCTCTCCCTTGGTTCCAATGGTTATAGAAGAAGATAGGTAAGTTCAAGACATTGACTATGATCTGGTTATCAAGTCTTTTCACCTCCAACATCAACCCTTCTCTCCCGACAGACTTGTGACCTACATTCTTGCAAGTATCCTGAAGACATACAACTATCATACTTGCCTATCGACTTCTATTTGCTTTATTCTATATCATCTAGCTTCATTTTTATCTTCTTGCTTTCATCTATTTGCTGTGGCCATCTTTGGTTTGGTGTAGCCCATAGAGTCCCGCTGGTGTTCACTTGAGATCATCTCACAATACAAAGAAGGAACTGGTGAGAATGGACTGGCCGGGCAGCCATTGGCCAACTGGCAAAGGAGGAGTGGTGGGGATGGGCCAGCCAGTGGTGCACAGGTGTTGTGAGATGACTTGAGCGAACACTGGCTGGACTTGACAAGGCTCTACACCAAAGCTAACACAGCAGTTTCGACGGGAGGAAAAGAGAGAGTAGAGGATAAAATGGTAGTCTTCCTTAATTACCTCACAAGGACATAGGTCGCAAGAGACAAATGGATTAGACTGGGGTGTCCAGTCAAGTACAGCTACTTTATATATGTTACAGGAATGTGCACAGACCATAGGATTCATGGAAAAGACTACTTGATATAGATAAATGAAAGAAGATGTCATGAGAGAGAGAGAAGGTGATGATGAGAAAGAAAGAACAGAAATTAATAAGGCATGTGTGCAGCATGTTTGTCTAGACCATAGGTCACGTGTATTTTCCCATGGTCACATGCACATCATGTGACTTCGAAGTCTGAAGGATATAAAGTAAGTGCACTAAGTTAAAAAGTTTGAAAATATAGTATATCATAACAACAGGTGAGTAGTTGTGGGCCAGTCAGCAATGGAAGGACTGGTTACCATGGGCCAGTTGGCAATGGAGGGACTGGTAAGGATGGGCCAG